>VMDR010013924.1:0-24275 GCA_007922815.1 Macrotus californicus | reverse complement strand
CCTTAATTTAAGGGAAATATCAGTAGAAAACTACACTGAAGAATTGCAAAACACTCTGGAGCATAGTGTACACTTGTCTAGTGTTTCATATGTGGATATGATCACAAGCAACTTTGAATTGGAATGTCATCTTATAATGCTTACAAGAAATTTGTGGATTAACCTCTCTGAATGAATAGAAGGAAAAAATGTATATCCATGAGCAGAATAGATGAAAGATCAAGGAATTGAAAGCAACTATCCAAAAAGTTTAATCCTATTTTATGAATTTATTTGATTAGTATTTGAGGCCCAAATAGCATCAGGCACCCTGCACGTCTCATGATTAGGCTTTGAATTTTAACATCAGTGAGAAGCAGAGGCATGGTTGTGGTGGATGAAGAGTAGACATTTTAAGTTGAACAGTTGTAGTTCATTGTCCTGTTACCGTGGCTAGTTTAACCAGTTTGTTATGTCACTGTCTCCCAAAGATCAGGCTCTTTGTTGATAGCATCAGTGTTGTAAGCCATGAGCAGTAGGTCACATGACACCTGTTAACTTGGACTCAATGTTAATAGTATTATATGGACTCTGACAACCCTCTTAGAGAATCTGTGAATGTGAACAGATAAATGTGGCTAATCATTTGATTCTTCCATATGCCTTCTAATGTGGCCATTTTATTTATTTGGAACTCTAAACCTGATTGTCTCAGTTTGTAAGATTAAAAGATTTTGTGAAGGGAGTGTTTTTTAGAAGTAGGTGAAAACTAGAAATTAAAAATTTATCACTAGTTGAGTCTTGGATTTTTTTTCCTTCCAGCAAACTAATGAACAGAAAAAAATAATTTAATATTTTATTTTAAAGAGAAACATTTTATTCTGCATTCCCAGAAAGGGAGTTGATGAAAATAAAAATTTATTTTTTTAGGTCTTTATTGATAGAAACTTTCTGTTTTCTGATATGACCTGTTGCCGGTGTTCATATAAGTGCTTTCATTAAAATGACAAAGTATACTCAACATTGTAAACTTAGTGAAAATAACAAGTATTTCTTTTTTTTTATTCTCTTACAGTTGTCCCAATTCTGCCCCATTGCTATCCCTCACCCCACCCAACCTCCTTCCCACTATCAACCTCTTTTCTAAGACTGTCTTGTGTTCTAAAGGCAGCATAGCCACCAGAAGTCATTTTCCTCTGGCCGCTTTTCTCCTGCTCTCCTGTTCAGGCCATACTAGGTACTTTGATAAAAACTAAATTCACATCACTGTTACTCCAATTTGGTATCTTCTTATGCCCTTTGCTTCACTTCCCTTTTATTTACAAATACTTTAAATTACTTTGTCATACAGCTGTAATTTTTTCTTTTGTAAAAATATCCAGTTGAGAAAACAAACTTCTTTAGGAATGGAGGGTGCATTTTCATGATTAACAGATAATCTGTGCATTGGGAAGTGGAGAGAAATAGACAAAATAAACTTAAAGAAAATGACCACCTTTGAAACAAGCAGTTAATTTTTGGTTTTCCATATCCTACCCATCTCCCATTGTGCGTATCAGAAGTGTAGTGCTTAAAATTAATATTACTTAAAATCGAATCCAGGAACATCAGCATTCTATGGCTTAGAACTTTATAGGCTAGGACTGATAGAAGGACTTTTCTATAGGATGCCTTTCCCCCACATTCATCTTTTTGTGCTCCATGACACTAACTGCTATTGTCTAGGTAGCCATTCAGTAATAGTCAACTATGACCTAATAGCTTACCATTTGGTGTTGAGTTTCATCTCTCTTCAAAAGTAAATTGAGAACCATGCTATCAATTCTTATTTATAGAGATAACAAACAAAATTAACAAGGATTAAGTTCATTTTGTGATTAGACCTGAAACCATTTTGTCATAGCTTTTTTTCCCTGTAGGTAATGGTTATTGCCATTAATTTCTTCTGTTTAGTTCTACTAAGCTGGAAAGCCAAGTTGATGTTAATGACAATTTTTTATTCTGTCTTGTTTATTTCTGTACCATAAGATTACTGTTGGTGATTGCGGTTCTAGGTGCAAAAATTAATTTGATTTTGTACGATACCACTGAGTAATTTTTTACCTATTAAAAATAAATTAAGAAATTTGACAATATCTTTGTAAATCCTGTTCCATAGTTGACTCCAGAGACTCCAGTTCTACCATTTATTTTGTGGGTAATGTTGCTCTGCTGTTTCCTGACTTTTAAGTTATGCAGTCATAGAGATACAACAGTCACTGGGTGTGGTGGGACACCAAAGTGCTTTTTGCTCCTGGAAATTCCGTTAAGATATCTGGGGGAAATGATGGTGACCGTGTGAAAACCTAGATCTGCTATATCCTGTGCTGTTAGTTGCGGATTTCTAAAGTCCATTTTGGATTTCAAAACAGTTATGTTAACTTATCAGTAAGTTCCTCTAAATTGTCCCAAAGGTGTATCTTTGTTTAAGTCCACTATTTCATAATTAGTAAAATGAAGACAAAGAAAATAGTTCTCTTGATCTAAAAATTCGACCATAATGAATACTATCAAAAATTCATTGTAATCATAAATGTATAATTTAATATACAATCACTAGGTGTGAGTTTGGCTGTTTTACTTTTAACAAATTCAACAGGAAATTGAGGCCTTGGAGATCACAGTAAGTAATGAGGTAATTTGCATTTATTCTCTCGCCTTGTCCTAGCTTTGTTTTTTTAATTAAAAAAATTAATATTAAAAAGAGTACATAAAATATAAATATGCAGTTTAAAGAATCACTTTAAGGTAACTACTTGTATAACCAGCTCTCAAATCAACAGAACAGTGACAGCAGCCCAGAAACTCCCCCTGGTAGTCCCTGTGCAGTCACAACCAGCTCCCTCCCACGTCCTTCTGGCAATAGCACTTACCTACCTTCCATGACAACTAGGTCTTTGTGTGTTTGTTTTCTTTTAATTAAAGCCATCTTCCATTTGATAAGTTATTTTTTAATATATAATCTTAATTATATATTTTTCCTATTACCATTTAGTCCCCTTATACCCTCCTCCACCAAGCAGTCACCTCAAGTTTTAGTGTTACCACCTATGTATATATTTAAAGGATACTATTTACTTTTTGATGGTTTTTGAACTTTATGTAAATAGAATCATACTGTGTTATTCTGTGGCTGCTTCTTTCATTGAACAGGAGATTCATCCATGTTGTTGTCTGTAGTTGTACTTCATCATTGATGGAGTTGTACTCCATCATCATTGTTGTATAATTTACCTTTGCATTAACATACCACAGTTTATTTGCTCATTCTTGATTGACCGCAGACAATTCTGATGATTTTAGTTTGGGGCAGTTACAGTTCACATTATTAATGCAGTATGTATCTCCTAGTGCAAATAATGTATAACCTAGGAATGGAGTTACTTGGGCAGAGGGTATTCATATCTTAAATCTTACTAGATAATGACAGTTTTTCCTGAGCAGTGGAGATGTCCTCCATCTTGTCCTACGTTTCTCTACGTCTTGGTCAACACTGGTGTTCACGACCTTGTAAACTTTTACCAGTCTGGTGAGTGCGTGGGTGTATCTCATTGAGGTTGTACTCTGCATTCCTTAAATACCATTGCAGTTGACAACATTTTCATAAATTTATTGGCCACTTTGATCTTTTTTATAAAGTGTTTTTTCTTTTGCCCATTTTTCTCATTTGTTTGTAAAAAATCTTTACAAATCCTGTTCTTTGTTAGCTATATAGTTGAAAATTTCCTCCCACTCCGGTTTGCCTTTTCTTCTCTTTATGGTATTCTTTGATAAAAAGAATTTGTTAATAAATACTGATAAGTATCAATCTTTTATTTTAAGGTTAGAGTTTTTTGTGAGTTTAAAAAATTGATCTGTACCCAAAGGTCATGAAGGAATTCCTTTATATTGTCTTCTAAAAGCTTTAGTTTTGCCTTTCCCATTTAAATTTTTATTTCACAAGGGATTAATGTTGTGTTTTCTGGGAAGTGCCTCACCACCACTTACTGAAGTTCACTCTTTTCTGTAGTGTCACTTTTCTGCAGTGCCACCAATGTATGTCATCCATACATACCACGTGTGTGTGTGTGTGTGTGTGTGTGTGTGTGTGTGTGTGTGTGTGTGTGTGTGGATATGGGTGTGGGGTAAAAGTAGGTTTATGCTTATAATTACAAAAAGCAATTTGTTCTTATATTGTCATTTATTAATTACTTATAAACAGCGATAAACCTACCTCTGCCCCTTTCTGTGTGTGTGTGTATGTTTCCAGGTTTTTGTTTCTTCTCTATACTCCTGCTCACACGCTTTCTTCCACACTGTGGCTGGCACACCGTTTCTGGTGTTTGGCAGAACTAGCCCTCCTGGTGTGTTTGTCAGAGTGTGCTGGTTATTCTTAGACCTTTGTTTTCAGTTCTCACATTTCTATTTGCAAATATGGAAATGTCACTCTTGCAGTTTCCGATTGCTATGTGTCGTACTACTTTTTGCTATGTGCCCATATTACATTTGAAAAAGTGTAGAAACAAAAGAAAAAATTATAGAAACAATTCAGTGACCAGCATGGTAATTTTCATCCTCCACAGAAATTTTTCAGGTGCTCTACCAGACACTTGGGCACTAGTAATTCTGTATAATAACATTTATATAGCTTAATTAATAATTGTCAAAAACTGGAAACTACCCTATCACATTTAAATTGGTGGATGAATAAACAAACTGGTATTTCCATACAGTAAAATACTATTCAGCCTTAAAATAAGAACAAGCTAGTAATACATACTATACGTGTGTGAATCTAGACATGACGAGTGAAAGAAAGCAGTCTAAAAAGATTCCATTCCATGATTCCATTTATATGACATTCAGGAAAGTGCAAAACTGTAGGAATGGAAGACAGACCAGTGATTGCCAGAGATTGACAATTAAAAGGGCTGGTTACAAAGGCAGAGCATTATGGCATTTTTTGAGGTGATTGAACTTTATCTTGATTGTAGTGGAGGTTGTCAAAAGTAGTAGGACTGTACACCAAAAATGTTGCTGTATGTAAATTAAATAATTTTTAAAAGAAAGAAAGATTACCCATGTACATCAAACATACCACACTTGGGATAGTTTAGTCACTTCACAGCTTCTCTATGAAAAGGTCCAAGAAGGCAGGTCCTCAGATAATGCAGTTCAATGTTTTGCTACAACATTGATAAGCCCCTGTAGGAACTTAACTCTTGTATGAATTAGCCTATGATAAAATTGGTTTCGTTTAACATTCTTTCACTTAAAAGTACATAGCCTGTCAACAGTTTAAGTGAGGACTTGATGAACTTTATTCTCAACGCTAAGAATTTCTAGCCCAAGGACATGCAAATCTCAACGTCTCTGAGATCTCATGTGAGGCCGCTGCTAACTTCTTCAAGGATTGGAAACCACATGAGTAGAGTGGTTCAGCCCAAATTGCTGATGCACAGAATCATGAGAAAATACAAGGTTTGTTGGTTTAACCACCATGTTTTGGGGGTGGTTTGTGAAACCGCATGTTTTAGAGGTGGTTTGTTACATAGCGTTAGGTAACTAACAGTATCGTCCATGGAGGAGGTAAATTATGCTGGATTTCCCCCCAGCCTAATTTTTTTATTTTATTTTAGAGTTGTTACAGGCAATCCTTCAGTTTCTGGAAAAAAAAATTAAAAAGTTCATTAATAGTATTAATAGCTCATTCCTAGAGGTTTCTATTAAGTTCCCACACAAAGGCCAGGTGATGTATTATGCTGGACAGACCTGCAGTAGTGTGTCATCTCTTGTGGTGATGTCTTATGAGAGAGGCTCAGAAGTCAGTGCACAGAAAAGGTCAGAGATGAAAGTGAGAATGCTGGATCAACCAGTGTGTAGATGACAGAGCCTGGGGGCGGGGCGGCACTGGGGCTGTTTTTCAGTGTTTGGTGGGCTTCTTAAAACCCTGTGTTGTCTCAAAGCCAGAAATTGGCTTAATATGCAGAAGTTGAAGGAATGTTTCATAGTCAATATTAAGGAAGGACTCTCTAACATGAGAGCTGACCAAAAGTGAACTGTGCTGCCTCAAAAACCAGTGAGGTGACTGTAGGTAGAAATTTTCAAACAAGCTGAATGGTCACAGCTTAGAGTTGGTTTCTGTGCTGAGTGTGAGGGTGGTTTCCATAACAGCAAGACACTCTGCTGAATAATTTTCTAACGTTCCTTCAGAATGAGTTTTTAATTATTTGGCATCATAAGGTTTATAGACATGTTTCAAAACTTAAACTTTTTAAACTTCTACCCTTTTAATTAGGGAGCTTTTCCAGATAATGCCATGATGCAGGTAGCCAAAGTTGTTTTCCCTCATAATCTATAGGAACACAGACTTTTGATAACTGAATTCAGACAAGCTGGAAATATTTTTCTCTCTCCTGCTTATAGGTTATCAAGCAACCACGTACCAGGGATTATTTCAAAGGATGGAGACAAACACAAGCAGCTTGCCCTGCTCTGCCAAAAAACAGGTGCAGACAGGGCCAGTTTTGCCTTATGTGAACACAGGGTCTCATGCTTGGCTTACTGATCTGCTGTTACTTTTAAAATTCATAGTTATCTGAACAAGAGCCCTCACAAATTCTGTGCCCATTTCTGTCTACTATCTATAATCTTTATCTGTAGTTTCTTACCACCCACTCACTCCTTGTTATCTTCACTCAACTTCTGCCTTAATGGTGGAATAAGACCTCTCTCTCAAGTCATCTACTGCCTAATGGCCAGTTCCCATAGTCTCTCCTTAATCTTCATCCATTTCAATGTGTCTAGAGCATCTGACACTGTTGACGGACTCTACCTTTAAATTTCCTGTTTGGTTTCCGTGACTCTGTATTATGGTTTTCTTCTTACCTCTGAATTTGTTTGATAAAGCCAAGTAGAGTAGTTAAATGAAGTTACTAGTCATAACACATGCCTCAGAGTTTTTATTTCTCTAGAATGGGCCCATCCTCTAGCCACCAGGATATATTAGTACTCCCTTATTTTCACAGGGTCAGTGACAAAATAATCTCTAAATGGGTAAATTTAAAAGCAGAACTAAAGTCCTACCTGGTAGGTATTAAAATCATATACAGGGTATGGTTTGCTTTTGCTTTGCTTTCCTTACTACAGCAATGAAATGAACATACCGAAGGTTCCATCAGTTGAATATATAAATGGTCGTAAATTTCCTCGAGTCTCCTTCATGAAATAATCAATGACACTAAAAAGGTTTGGGAGTGTTACCTGTATGAAGAGAGAGTGAGAGAAGGCTCAATGTCACCTGTGTAAAGATAGAGTAAGAGAAAGCTCAACTGAAATCCAGTTGAGATTACAGTGTATTTCCTAACCTCCAGAAAGTCATATCCATACCTCACTCCAATGGCTTACTGAATGGTTTTGCCTACCTGTGCATTTTACTTCCCCTTTTTAACCATAGCTGATTCCCTGTTGAGGAATGTCCCCTTTCTCATTGGATACATTTTGGTGGACAGTAATTAGGTGCTCTGCTCTTCCCTAGTTACTGCATGAGAATGTGGCTCAGGTTAGGTCAGAAATGCTTCCCTCCTGAAACTTGAGCTTGAGTAGAGGAACAGGGTGGAAGAGTAGATTCCTAATCAGATAATTTTTACTGTAACTGCTTCCTAATCCCTGGTTTTCCAACCTTCCAGTCATGCTATGTGCTTCCTATGTTCTTTTATTTATTTTTGCTTAATTTATCCATAGTTTCATCTGCTTGAAACAGAGAAATTAGCATTTTAATATCTCATTGTAACTGGATAATTCTCTTGACTAGGAATTACTGAAATGTGTTGCTACTACCCCCAATATTCCCGGTAACCTTAAAGAGGAAAAAATTCAGAAAGTGACAGCCTGGTTGAGGGTGGGTTGAGGAGTGTGAAAGGGAAAAGAATAACCCAGGCTGTTAGCTTTCCTTACGCTGGGGACCGTTTGTGCTAATGACAGATAAATGAGCCCGAGCTAACCACTCTCAGAGACACATTCTTCTTCCCTGACCATTGCTTCCACTCACGTGGTTGTTTGGATCGCCCTTCAACAATCCAGCCCTCTGTTTCTCATTAGAATTTTTGAGAAATCCCAATCAGGCACATGAGAATGGAGAAGCTCTGGGAAGCATTTAGAGCAAAGGTTTAAGAGGGGTATATGAATCAGCAGGGCCTTACTCTTCGCAGATGTCACTACTGCACTCTAAGAGTTATGGTCAAAACATAAATTCAGCCATACTGACCCTTTCTCTGATCAACACAATGGGCATGGAGGGACAGGAGAGCTAGCAGCTCAGTTTTAGAAAATTTATTGTCAGTATCTTCAAGAACCATGGGTTTCACTTAAGTGATATTTCCTGGCCCGATCTTTCTACCACCACAGCCTAAGATCACAAGGCTAACTTCCCTTTTTTCCGCATCCTGGACCATAGGCCACATTACAACATTCTCGTTGGTTGAGATCAATGTAAATACCAGTTTTTCCACCCATATAACAAGCATTACCTCAGAGTAGTGAAAGAATAAATAAGATGGTGTATGTAAAGTACTAGCTGTGTGCCTAATAGTGGGTAGTGTTTATGATACATCATTAGCCCCGTGATAAGTAGGTTGGGGTAGAAGAGGGTTGCAGACAAGGACAAAACCCTTTCTTTACTCTTCTGCTACTAAGAGGGAGAGTTCTGAAACTGCATGGTGGGCACTAGGGAACTAGGCATTCACAGCTTTTTCCCCATTAGAAATAAGCACATTGAAGAAACCCCAGAAATAAACCCATGTCTATATGGTTAATAAGTCTATGGCAAAGGAAGCAAGAATATACCATGAGGTAAAGACAGTCTGTTCAATAAATGGAATTGGTAAAATGACACAGGCACGCAAAAAAAAATGAATAGACTACCTTATTATACCATATATAAGAATAAACTCAAAATGAATTAAAGATTTAAGACCTGAAAACATAGGCAATAAACGATCTGACATTGCTCTTAGTAATAAATGTTTTTATATGCTTCTTTGGGCAAGGGAAACAAAAAAAATGAGACTACATCAAATTTAAAAGTTTTTGCAGAGCAAAAGAAACCATCAACAAAATGAAGACAGCCTATTGATTGGGAGGAAATATTTGCCAATGATACATTCAATAAGGGATTAATATCCAAAATTGATAAAGAACTGGTAACACCACCAAAAACCAAGCAATCCAATGAAAAAGTTGGCAGAGGACCTAAATAGACATTTCTCTGTAGAAGACATATAGATGGCTAATAGACATATGAAAAGATGCTCAAAATCACTAATAATCAGAAATGCAAATAAAACCACAGTGAGATATCACCTCACACCTGTCAGAATGGCTACCATCAATAAACAAGTGTTGGCGAGGATGTGGAAAACAGAACCCTCGTGCACTGGTGGTGGGATTGCAGACTGGTGCAGCCACCATGGAAACAGTATGGAAGTTCCTCAAGAAATCAAATAGAACTACTTTGTGACCCAGCAATTTCTCTTCTGGGTATTTATCCAAAGAAATCCAAAACACAAATTTGAAAGTATATTTGTATCCCTATGTTCATTGCAGCATTATTTACAGTAGCCAAGATATGGCAGCAGCCCAATTGCCCATCAATAGACGATTGGATAAAGATGTGCTACAATGGAATATTGCTCAGCCATAGAAAGGAAGAAATCTTACCATTTAAAACAGCATGGATGGACCAAGAGAGTACTATGCTAAGTGGAGTGAGCCAGGCAGGGAAAGACAAGTACCATACAATTTCACTTATGTGTGGAATCTAAAGAACAAAATAAATGAACAAAACAGACTCGTACATAGAGTACGAGCTGATTGTTTTTTTCCTTTTTATTGAATTTATTGGCGTGACAATCATTAACAAAAGTATACAGGTTTCAGGTGGACAATTCTACAACGTCATCTATACACTATTTACTGCATGTTCACCACCACAGTCACGTCTCTGCCCATCACCATTTATCCCTGTATCCCCCACAAACTGATGGTTGCCAGGTGGGAGGAGGGTTGGAGGGCTGGGTGAAAAAGGTGAAGGGATTAAAAAGTGCAAACTGGGAGTTACCAAGTAGTCATGGGGATGCAAGTACATCATGGGGAATATAGTCAATGTAAAACTGGTGCCGGGTAGGTATTCAACAGATGGAGGCTATCACTTTGTAATTTAGTAAACGTCTGATCTCTGTCCTCTGTGCGCCTGAAGTCAATATAATACTGAGTGTCAACTTCAATGGAAGGTTTTTTAATTGTTAAAGGAACAAGCAATGAAATACTTTGGAGGGTGTAAAGCAACTGCTTAACGATACATTTTCTCCCTAAAACAACCACGTTGATATAGATCTACATAAAAGTGAAGAATTTTTAGCAGATTATCTTCTAATCTGTTTCATCCACCTGCTCTAGCATCTCACTTTTCACCCTGGATATCCTGCCACCTCGGGGCTCCTTAACATGGCTGTTTTTCTCCAGTCTTGCGTTCCTAGGCAAGGAGTCTGCTTTTCCACCTTTGTGTTCTTTAAGTATGTTTGGAAGGAAAGAGGAGAAAATTTATCAAAATAAGGAAATAACTACTTACAGGTTTTTCCAGTTCAATAGTGTAGTTTTTTCCTACACTTGTCACTCTGTAGTGCTTGATTCTTGGCATGCTAAAATGGAAAAAAAAAAAAAGATTAATCTCCATTTGAGTATACTATTGAGTCAAATCAAACTAAAATGAGTGTAAAGCCCTGGGTGGGTAGCTCAATTGGTTAGAGCATCATCCCAGTGCGCCAAGGTTGGGGGATCCATCCCTGATCAGGGCACATACAAGAATCAACCAATGAATGCATAAATAAATGGAACAACAAATTGATATTTCTCTCTATCTCCCCCTCCCCTCTCACTCTCCCTCCTTTCTCTAAAAAAATCAATAAAAGAAAATAATGATTCTTTTAAAATTAAATAAAACAAAGTGAGTATAAAATATCACCTGTATAATAAAACCTATGTTTCAATGACCAAAGAAAAAAAAGTTTTTTTCCTATTTATCTGGTTCTCTTATTTTTTTTGGGGGGGGGGGGTTGTCATACACTAGGGGTATAGGAAATCTAGGTCATAGAATGGTTCAATGAGAAAAAAATAGCATAAAGGAATCAAGAACTGAACATCTTTTAGGCAGAAATTCTATTTTTAAATGCCAATAACTTAATAAAGTAGACAACATAAAATCTTAGGTGGGCATAATACAAATCAAATACATATTTTCCATATTAAGTGAGAAATAGAATTACTGAAAGCAAATTACTTTCTACTCCACCACATCCCTGTTGGAGTCAGAAAGCCCCCAGTGGCTGTTCTTCCTACTGGCTTTTACACCACCTTGGACTTAGAGACATGGAAAGTTCTAGGTGCTAGGTACTATGTGAACACTTAGGTGAAAATGTAAGTACAGTGGATGAATCTTAAATGTCTTTTCTATAGCCACATAGCACTCTAATTTGTTTAATTTAATTATTATATTTTTCCATTACCATTTAGTCCCCTTCCCTTATAACCCCTTTAACACTCTACCCTAAATACATGGTATTTTATTGAAGAAGCACACTCTTCACCTTGGTATTCCAGCATCAGGCACACAGAAGTATGTAGGAAACTGAATTTTAAAACTTTAGTAGGAGTCTACCTCAGTGGTATTTGCTAGAACTGATTTCTAACTGTCCATGGCAGTTAGTTGTGAACAACAGTGTGTTTGCCTTGAACTCCCTTGATTCATATGGCAACAGTGCCAGGACCAAGACTATCTAATGTTGAAAAAAAGGGAACGGGATTTATTACACTGCCATTTGCTTCAAAGACAGACTAATTCAACGCCTGTCCAATTCACAGAAGCTGGTTAAAGCAAAATTGTCTCAGGTGAGGCTGGTCTGCAGGGTGCCTCACCTTCATCATTTCTCTCCCGTTCCCAGGTCACATTTCTCTAGGACTGAACTGCACTGCTGTTCAAGGGACTCTCCCTCATCTACTGTTATATTCAGATCTTTCAGTTGCATGTTATATTGGAAAACGGCTGATAATTTAATTTCACTGGCGTATTCTAGGGCTTTCAAAACGCGGGATAAAAACTAACCAACCCTCTCCCATCCTAGAAGGGGAAAAAAGGAAAAATTATTTCTTAATGCTGAACCTTCAGACATCAGTTACAGGCTGGTGAAGGAAACATTTTTGAACAGGGGAGATTTTACAAGGACCCTCTGTTGGGGTGGTTGCTTCTGGCTTCATCTTTACCCCTACCAGGAAAGTCATGCCTTTATAATCAGTTACTTTTGAAAACTTGCACCAATTGCATTTAGAGTTCCTGTATTCCTATGAAGTAAGTGATTATTATTCCTCGGGAGGTTGATAGAAAGCGTGAAGGGCACGGCCTTTGTAACTAAAAAGATCTAGGTTCAAACTCTGGCTCTGTTTTGTTAAGCTCTCTAGCCTTCACTTCATCTACAAAATGGAGATGGTAAAGCCTTTGCGAACAAGGCTATTGTGGATTATGTTTAAAAAGCCCTCAGTACAGTTTCTGGCAATTTATTTACTCAATAAATTACTATTTTTATACTTTCTTAATTTGTTATTTAAGCTAGTAGTTTCCGTAAAGTTTCAGCTTCCTCATTTGTAAAACCTGGAAAATGTTGTCTGTCTGTCTTTACTGTGCTGAAGGAAATGTTTGTCAGGCACTCAACACTGCACCCACAGACGGTACCCTGTCAGTGGGGACAAGGGTTGTTGTTAGTAAAAACCATCGTTTCACAACAATCATCATTCAAGGCGCAGCTGTGAAAGGAACAGTCGCAAAGGTTAACAGGGTCTCTTGGAACTTTTGACTAACAGGACTAAGTTCTGAAGCAGAAAGGTGGAAAAAAGTTCCTTAGGCTTTGACTTTCATTCTAGACCTTTGTCTTTCTTCTATATTTTGTTGTTGTTTTTTTTCCAAAGGAATAAAGAGAGTGGGGAAAAATGAGATTGATAAAATTTGCTATATTGAGGTTTCCTGTGTATGACCTCAAAAATAAAGAAGTAGCCTATCTTTAAAAAAAGAATGTGTGGCCTTACATGTGGTTATAAATGCTTGTCTTAGCTTTTGACCCCAATTTTTGCAAAGGAATGAATTTTGGGAAAATATTGTCTACTACCCCCTTGGTTAATGTCTTTCCAAAGTGTTCATACTACTGGCTTGCCACACAGGCACAACAGTTTTCAGACACCCAACCAGATCATGCAGGGTGTTGTAAGAACAGCTTTATGTCTTACGAATTCACACACCACTGGGCTGGGTAAAGGTGGATGATACTTCACAAGAGAGGAGTCACCTGATAATTTGACATTGAATGACTTTTGCTTCTTCCTGAAAACAATGATCTTCCCTCCCACAGTTGATTTGTTAGCAGATGGAGGTCGTTTTACTTTCATGGTATTTTGTAAACCAACTTGTCCTATTCAGCTAGTGTTTTACAAGACACAGCCATCTAAACTTGCATGGCTGAACATTTCTCCTACAACCTGCGAGAGAATGAATTGGTTTGTGGGTAACACGGGCGCTGCCCAACAGTCTAGATTTCTGCCAGATCTTTACATTAAGCTCTACAGTCTGACAAGCTGAAATTCTACTGCTCTATAATTGCTAGCCTTCAAAATTAAGTGGTCTGTTAAATACAAAATATTAAAGCTAGGCATTCTAAAAGACCTATTTTGAGGCATTAAAGAAATATATAACAATACTTAACATTATATCTGACTCATAAGGAAAATTTGTATAACAGCTAGTTTTATGAAATGTCATATTCTTATGACCATCAGCTGTACAAAAGTATGAACTACATGAATTCAAACTCGAAGTGAGTATACAAAAATTAGAGATACATAACTTTTCAATGAACTCCTTTGCCAGACTCTTAGGAGTTTAAGTACAGTAAGAATATAAGTAAAAACTGTGACATTAAATTCATCTCCCAAGTATAGAAACTCCTTGCAGTTGGTGAAAAACCACTTGTACAGCAGAAAAAAAAACTTTATTTCTCATAGCTTGCTTGCACAGAAGGTGCAGTGCCAAAGTTGGGCTACTTTAGACTACCTTAAAAGGGACCTGGCTGCTACTGTGTTGGAAATACACAGTTTTCAAAGAGCCATTAGACCTCTGGGTTTTGTTTGTTATATGCAGAATAGTAACACAGGGCTCACACGCAAACTGATGGAACACTCAAGGAAAAAAATATGGAGGAAAAATGATTATCATTCCCTTGTGTGATCTAGTCTTTCAAGCACTTAGATGGTTTATTTTTTTTAAATCTGCAAGATAAATTTTAATCGTTTTGTACATTCTTATTTTTTAAAGTGAAAACAAATAGTTAAAGACATTCAATATTTTATGTGATACTCAATTTCCTAATCCCTGAAAAAGGATAATCTCCTTCATCAGGATACAGTAAACAGAAAAATCCACTTTTCTCCCAGGAGTTCTTCTAATCTCACTGATATTTAATGACCATCATAATTTTTATATATGTTGGATTTGTTTCAAGATAGCCAATTAGATGATAATGAAATTATAATAAATATAATGAAAAATTTGTGATATTCCACTATATCAGTTGAAAATCATTAACTGCAAAGGTTAGCCTATAATAAGTAAAGAGATACTGAAACCAAAAGTTTCAGTTGACATACATATTCATTGTGGAAAACATACCCACACACACAGATTCTCTTCTTTCACCCGCAGAACAGGATCTGATTTACCCTCTAACATTCTTGCCCACCATTCCTTGCGCATGGCTAGTGTGTGCAGAGTAACTGGCAAGTGAATAAAACTGATTGGACCTTGTCTCATATGAGCCATGCAGCTGTAATGTCATAATTTTATTTTTTCCTGTGATTATTTTCTATTCATTGTCAACATATTTACTCTTTAGAATTATTAATATTTATAGTAGATTAGAAGATAGTTTCATTGATAGATATGTTATAGCTAAAAAAGATGAATTAGAATATTACCCTCAGAAAAAATAGCATTCGAAAATCAAAGTTCTGTTTGTTTTTTCTGAAAACGAACCACTTACTGAATATTTTCACATGGGACAAAAACCTCTATATGTTAATTCTGTCACCAGTTGTGAAACTCAACCAGAGTTCCTATTGAAATGCAGATTTTCATAGGTTCTGAGAGCTGAAATGAATCTTAAAAGATCCAACCACCCTGGGCACACAGAAAAATCAACTTGTGCAAGTATTTACCGGAAATTATTAACCTTGACAAGAGGCCCCTAAATGGTCTTTTTCATAGATTCACCAGATTATGTTACTTCTTTACTCACCACACTCCAGTGGCTTGTCATGTCAATCGGAGTAAAACCCTGGTCCCCACAATGACCTGTACGGGTTAGTGTGATCAGTCGCTGCCCCACCTCTGGAATCTCGTCTGCTACCACTTTCTCCTAGCTCACTCCATTGGGATCACAAAGGCCTCTTTCTGTTTCTTGAACAAACCAAGCTGTCTTCTACCTCTGGGCACATGCACTTGCTGCCTGGTCCAAAAATTGAAATGGTTTGTTCCCCTACTTTCCTCAGGTCTCTGCTTAAATGTCAATAAAGTAGGCCTTCCCTGACCACTCCATATTAAAACAACAACAGCAAATAGAAAATTTTTTCTTTCTCTTTTTTTTTAATAGGGATCACTTTATAATTTTGCGTGTTATCCTAACACAGAGGACAGGCTAACCTCTGTATCATGCCAATTTTCGTAGATGTGCTACCAAAGTGAGCATGTAATTTTCTCTCTTTATTACCTCTGAGGTTCCCGTTTCCCTCATCTTGGTTTATTTTACTTCCATAGGCATTATTACTATATGTCTGAAATTTTTGGTTATGCGTTTATTTGTAGCCTGCCTCTTCTTACAAATGTTTAAACTTCCCTAAACCAGGGATGTTGTTTTGCTCACTGCTGCATCCTTAGTATCTAGAAAATCACTTGACCCATAGTAATTGCTCAATAAATATTTGATGAATGAATGAATGAATGAATGAGTGAACGAACTATATCCAAGACCAAAGTACTT
This sequence comes from Macrotus californicus, assembly GCA_007922815.1. Lineage (NCBI taxonomy): Eukaryota > Metazoa > Chordata > Mammalia > Chiroptera > Phyllostomidae > Macrotus > Macrotus californicus. The sequence continues at coordinate 8,148 of VMDR010013924.1, read as the reverse complement.
TGCTCATTCTTCTTCCCCATAGCAGATGTTGGCCTTGGCTCAGTCTTCAGCATCACTTATAGAACATTCCCTCCCTATTCTTGTGTTTGTATTTTTAGCCCCAACAAAACACATAGCAGATGCTCCTCTAAACTTTATGACTTTGCTTTCTAAAGTGATATCATGCTTTTTAATAATTCCATATTTTTTTAATTAAACATACTCTCTCTCCTGCCGGATAGTAATGGAGAAGTTTCTGCTGTCACTACCAGGCCTCAGGATCATATTCCCCAATGAAGGATTCTTTTCGAGCATCTCAGTTGCTTCTTTCCGAGACACTGTATAAAAACATCTATAGACGTGAAATAAAAAACATTTTTTTAAAAAACTGGTAAAGATCATTACTTGAAGAAATGCTACTAAAATAACTGTAAGAACTGCAGTTATAAACTTTTCTTAAAATTCTCAGCTTTATCTTTGTAATTACAATGATAGAATTACTGTTATTACAAGCCTGTGCCACCATGAGTATGTGTACGCCTAAGGCCCTCCTTCCTCCCTCCCTCCAAAGCCTCTTTCTCTGACGGAAGGGGACCTGAAAGGTTATCTGCTGATCATTATATAATTACCATTGCCATTTGAAAATCTAAGACAAGAATTAGCAGTGTCTCTCCAGTCTTAGTTTATAATAATAGGCTCTTGGATAAGTAACATTTGTTGGTGGCTTCTTTCTATAGACAAAAAAAAATCTCTATACATGCTTCTCTTGTAAGGTCTTTATTTCAAATAACTCATAGTTAAGGGTATGTATTAACTCCTTTTGGTATAATGTGGCTTTCTTATGACATTGGTGGTGTTTTTACATGTAAGTAACAGAAAAATATCTGGCAGAATATGTAAAATACACCAAAAAGCTAACAGCAAATATCTTTGAGTTATGGAACAAGGAAGGATTTTAGTCTTCTTTTTATTTATATGTAAAACATATATTGTTTGGTTGAACATTTATGGTTGTTTTGAACCCACAACCTAAGTATGTACCATGCCTGGGGATCAAACTTGTAAACTTTTGGTGTATGGGATGATGCTCCAACCAACTCAGCCACCAGGCCAAGGCTGTGACTTTTAACTTATCAGTCATTAGTTGTCACTGGTTCAGCTAAAGTTATGGTGAGAAGGTTTTGGTGATTACAGAACAGAAAGAACATGAATCATAACCTGATGTCAAAAGTGGTACCAGACAACTTTCAGTGATGAGAACTTGACCAGGAGTTCAGGAGGAAGGTGTTCACAATCTTAGTCACACTTCTTAACAATAAAACAGTAATGTGTGTGTGTGTGTGTGTGTGTGTGTGTATGGATATTGCTGAATTTAGCAGTTCTGTGCTTCAATTTTTCCATCAATACCTTACACATTTTACACAGAGCCTTCCTCCAAGTACAAGCTCAATGACTACTCACTGATTGAGCAGTTGGTTAGAACATTCAGTTATTTTTAATTCTTTGGTATACTTTTCTGAGTGAAAAATCAGCCAATCGGAGAATTGCAAGGTGAAAAAATATCACTTCCTTCCTTCCTCATAGCAGTTTTTATTTAGGTTTAAACTTTGGAAAGAATACCTATTTGGTCTAAAAGTGTGGGTGGGAGGGGATTTCCTGTGTGGTAAGATACTTGGTTCAAGTCTGCATGCTGCCTTTTGTTGATCATGGCCCAGAAGAGGAAATGTGGCATGTACTCAGAAGTGTGCTCTTTATCCACAAGGCAGCTTGGTGCCTGTGGCTTAATGAGGTCCACAATGAACTCTCCTCAATGTTACAATCTAATAAATAAACTGGGGTTGATGGTGCACTTACGCTGGCATAGGGCTCATTATATCCACATAATCTTCACTCAGTTCCCTCTCTTTTTCCAGAGACGTGCTTGGGAGCTGCTCTGTCTCGACCCTCCTCTTCTTTTCTCTCTCTAAGACTTCGTGCAGTCTAATTACTTGTCCAGGGAGGAGGGACACGTCTCCAGGAACTGACAGCTAAAACCAATTAAAACAGGCAAACAAAAAAGACAGCAAAATAACCAACTGATTTTTAGCAAAGATGAGCCTATTCTGGTCTTAAGGAGCTTCAGTTACCTGACAGAGATGGATGGGTAGAATCATGAACAGACAACCTTGGTGTAGGGTTAGGCATCCTAGAGCAGCCTCTAAACCAAATAGAAACTACACAGGGTGCCTGATCTTCTTCCAAGAAATCTTCCTTTTTGTCTGGCTCCAAAACAAAGTACATCCACCTTGCACTATAGGCAATTCAAGTAACAACGGATCTCTCCTGTTTTCATTCTGAGTTTACTAGTTCTCACTGCCAAGGAAGTCCAAGCGCACCTGCAAAGTGCATAGCTCTTCCACAGGTAACCGAGAACTGCCTCCACTGACTACACGGTAACATGGGGTGGAGATGGTACTATTCAATAGATGACTGAGGATCAGCAATCAGAGGTCTGTACTTTGGTGTGCTTGTGTGTATATTTCAAAGTTCTATTTCATATTAGGATGATGATTTTGCTCTACTTACTACTTTTGTCTAACCTTTTCTGGAAATGTATTTTGGATTGAGTGACCTATATTTTCCCTATCTATATTTATACCCCTGATTTAGACCACATTTTGACCATGTTTAATTAACATCTTATCTGCAGAGTGGGATACATGCTTTCAGGGGATGTATAGGAATGTTCATTGGGAAGAAAATGCTAGAACGTTTTCTATGTACTTATTAATTTATATGACTTGTGTACATGTATATGAAATTTGAAATAAAAATTACTAATAAGGGTACACAAAAGGTTTAGAGACTGTTCTTCTGGATAACTAAGCTAACTAATATCAGTAAGGCTATTATTTTCTTATATACCAATCCAGAAAAAAAAATAACAGGATGAAGAAAAACTAATGATACAGTTACTCCTTGTTAATTACCTATTACGTCTCAAGCATTGTGTTATTGCAAATTCTCACAGCAATGCTTCAATAGGTATCCTACTTTACAAATTAAAAAACAAACAGACAAAAAAAACAGGCTCAGAAAAATTAAATAACTGTCCAGGGTCACATTGCTAGTAAGTTGTAAAACCAAGACTCACACTCCGTTTTTCTTTAATTCAAAAGCAACATCTAGCCTCAACTGGTGTGGCTGAGTGGGTTGGGTGTCACCCTGCAAACCAGAGTGCCGGGTTGCCAGGCTGATTCCCAGTCAGGGCATATGCCTGGGTTGTAGACCAGGTGCCTTGTTGGGGGTGCATAAGAGGCAGCTGGTGGATATTTCTCTCACATGTTGATGTTTCTCTCCCTTTCCTTCTCCCTCCCACCCCTCTGCCTAAAAATAAATAAATAAAATCTTAAAAGAAAAAACAAAGCAATGTTTCAGCTCTTTCAGCAACAGTCTGTCTTTCTCAAACTTCTACTATGAAGTTCTCCTAACAACAAGCACAAAGTGATCTGGGATCGTTGTGCAAGAAACATTTATAGGACACAACATTTAAGGCAATTTGTCTTCTTTTGGAAACTGACATAAATCTTATATTCTGTGATATACTTATCCACATTTTAATTTAAAAATAATGCTTTTTTATCCTCTTCTCAAGGAAAAATATGAAAACAAAATTAGGGGCCAAAACATCAAGTATAATTAATGTACCAGAAAGACACATTGCAGTTTTGCAGTCGTTCTAGTGTACTCGTTGATGGCTACTCAGATTCCGGTGGGAGACTTGTTCCCTAGTGTAAGAAATGCCATTGGACAAAACACATCCTTTCCGCAACTGAGGGAAAAAAATGCAATTCCCCAGAGAGTTTCTCCTTCACCCCAAGTCAACATGTCTTTAACCTCTTCACCTGGTCTACTTTTTAATCTTGTCTATGACTTACCCATATGGTAGTTGAGCCTCCAACTTTTACATGTTATTGACTAAAATAAAAAAACCAGCATCCATCATCTCAGTAAAGTGCAGTGTGTATTCCATGTGACTGCAAAGCCTTTACTTAGGAACTAACTTTGGAGAGAGTCTGTATTGAACTTACCCAAATAAACAGACAGTTTTCTTATCTTCTCAAAGTATTAGAGAATATGATGCTCTTTGGAGGGCTGACTATCAAAGTACCTCATGTTTCTAAGACAGTTGCTACAGTGGCTTTACTTAAAATAATTGTAGTTATCTTGCTAAAACAGTAAACCATAAGCAGTAGATCTTATTATTGATCTCAGATAAGATGCCACAGAGTTAAACAGATAAACATCCCTTTGTCTTAAGACTCACTAAACAAACATTTTAAAGTGAATTTTTCCCTGGTTGGAGTGGCTCAATGGATTGAGCACGGGGCCTGCAAACCAAAGCGTCACTGGTACGATTCCCAGTTAGGGCACATACCTGGGTTGTGGGCCAGGTCCCCAGTGGGGGACGCACAAGAAGCAACCACACATTGATGTTTCTCTCCCTCTCTTTCTCCTTCCCTTATCCTCTCGCTAAACATAAGTAAATAAAATCTTAAAAAATAAAATAAAATAAAGTGAGTTTTATTTTGATGGTCCCTCCCTATTATACTAAGTTATTCATAAAATCCATCTCAATTAGCATGTTATAAATATGTATTAAACGAATAAATATGGACTTGGAAAGTATTTTAGAGGATGTTATGTAAGCTAAAATACCAGACTATACAAAGACCACTTGTCAAAAGAATGAGACCAAAAAGTAGATTTCCCTGACCACCTATTACTTCTTAGTAGCACACTCTTTATTTTCTTCAGAGCAGTTATCACAATTTTAAATTATATTTTTTGTTGACTTCTTTATTTTATTTCTCCCTCTCCATCCATCTGACAAAAATAGAAATTTCACAAGTAAGTCTGAAGGTTTATATCTGTATTTTTCAATGGCTCTATCTTCAACCCCTTTTACTTTGCATGATTCATAGTAAATGTTCAGTATTTGTTGAATGAATGAATCAGTCAAAAGTAATTAATGTCTTTCCTACCTCTGTTACTGTAAGAATGAAGCCTCTCCATTCTTCCCCACTTTCTGTGTTCTCTGTCTAAAGATGAAGACCAAAACAGATAAAGACAAAGAAGAAAAAACATACATGACTATGAACATTAATACTTTTATTAACTTCATATAACTTCCAAATTTCATGATTGTTTGAAAAAACTTCAGTTGTGTATCCCATCAAAAATAAGCAAGATCAACAAACAGGCAGATTCTTCTACTGAAGCGCACTGTTTTAAAAAGTCAATTATAATTTTTAAAATTAGTTGAAAGGAAGAAACAATTCATTTTTCTTTTTGCTTAGAACCATGAATGTGTGTTTGTTATGAAATATTTCAATATTGCTTTCTTTTGTCAGAAGTATATACCTTTAATCTGTTTTCTTAGTAAGTGAGTAAAATTGTAAAATTTAATTAACTCAAAAAATTGTAAATGTTAGCACACTTATTTCTGCAGTATGTCAATTTATGGCTGATCCCCAATTGGTATTTAACATTGATTGGCTTTAAATTTGGGGCAACCAGGTAGAACCAATGTAGTTAGTTCTTAGAAACTTAGAATTGTTAGCTCTAAAACCTACTAATATGGTCAAAGTTATTAAGACTTATAAGTAGCAGCTACTATTCTATTCATATGTATTATCTGATTTAATCTTCACAACAACTCAGTAAAAGGTACTATCATTTTTTTAAAGATTTATTTATTTAACAGGTATTTGTTGAGTGCCTTTTAGTGCTAGGCATTATTCTAGGTATTGGTTTAAATCAGAGAACAAGAAAATCCTTATTCTCATGGATTTTAGGATCTAGCAAGGAGCAAGAAATAATAAAAATAATAGGGAGTAAATTCTATAGTGTCAGAAGGGAATAAACGGAAAAATAAAATGTAGATCGGGGTAAGAGAGATTGAGAATGTCATGGAAGGGGGAAAGGTTGCCATATTAATAAAACAGTGCAGGTGGTTCAGTAAGAAGGTTACATCTGAGCAGACTGTAGAAACCAAGGTAGGAAGAGGTTAGGAAACTTGCCCATGATCACACAGCCCACGAACAAAACAGCCAGAATTCATGCTCAGCACCTGACTCCAATCCTGCCTGTGCTCTCAACCACCACATCAGAATCATCTGGTGGACAGGGCTTGTTTAAAATGTAGATTCTGGGGCCCAGGGTTGTGGGATGGGGCCTGGATTTCCTAAGTACACGTGATTTATATTACGCTAAAGCTTAATGACCAGTGCTTTTAAGGTCGCCTCCAACCACATCTCATTCAATTGCAAGTTACTCTATTTGGTGTTGCTACATTTGTTGGTTGACTTTAACTGGCTCACTTTGAATGCTGGGTCTGCAGTGGTGAGTTTTACACAGACCTCTGCTGGTATGGAGTTCAGAGTTTTATCACACAATATTGTATTTCGTAAATCATGTGTATCTCATGTACAGTTCTCCAAATTTTTCTAATTGTCTCAATAATGTTCTTTTTAGCATTTGGGTTTCTGTTTTTGCATTTGTTTTCTTTTCCTGATGCAGGATCCGATTCAGATCACACATTGCATTTAGTTGCCATGACTCCATGGTTTCCATAGTTGGAACACAGGTCTGGTTTTCCTTTGGCTTCTCTTACACTGGTATTCTTTAAAAGTGTGGACCGATTGCCTTGCAGAATGTCTCTCAATTTGCAAAATATGCTTCTGTCTAATTCAGTGGTTCCAAACATGTATAATGTTGGACATGTCTCAGACTCATCTGGGAGCTTGGTAAATGCCAAGTTCTTGAATACCAATTCAAGGACAGCTTTTAAAAAACACCAGGTGAGATCTCTGACTTTGCCACGGGATGAAGCGCGTGGTTTCCATGTGCCTGTATACTAAACAAGTGAACGTGCCCTTTTAAATCCCTATTTAGAAAACCTTAGTTCTTGGCAAAAAGCAAGATACAGTAACAAAGTGTAGGACTTGGCACTGCCCCTGTAATTCTCCTTACCTCAGCCACCAGGCTGTGAAGGGCTGAATGCTATTTATAACCACATCTTGTTTCGGACTCATTGCTTCTCCTCACTCACCTTCAGTTGCACTTCTTCTTTTGGCAAAACAAGGGTGAATTTTGCACAATTGTTGTCAGTTGAATTTTGCTCAGTAAGGCATGTTAGGTCTATTATCTCTAACTTGTCAACATACTGCAAAGATAAAAGGAAATCTCATTAAATTATTTCCTGGGTAACATACATTAGTTTTAGTAGGAAGGAAAGTAATATATTCCTTTCAACTGATTTATACTTTCCATGATATCCTGGTTTTCACTGTGTCATCCCTTCCCAACCCAGAGGGTAAATTTAGAAATGTATTATGTGGTGGTGTGCTTTTGCTGGTTCATACAGGTTTGCAATAGCTGATTTGTTAAATTTTCAAGAATTTTGCTAGCTGGTTGTTAACACAGCCTTTATAAAAGTTAAATTATATAAACATATAAGTAAATAAATTCATTAAAAACAACAGTAATTGAAATTCAAAATTTATTATTTTTGAATTATATTACCACATAATATTCTCTGTGATCTTAAAGTTATTTACATCTTCATCTCTGTGAGGTGGAAATGCTATGTCATGGTGTGTTACTATGCCTTTCTTCCCACCTTGATGTTCAGGAAGGTCATATAATAGGTTGAAATTAGCTGTGGTGGGAGTATTTACACCATGGAAATTGGCGAACTTTACAAAGTAGGATATGATTTATTGTTTTTGTTAATTGTCCCAGGGGCCAGAAATTTTTTTCTATGAAGACCAGATAGTAAATGTTTTAGGCCTTGTGGACCACATACAGTCTCTGTTGCAAATTCTTCTTCTTTTTTTAACAATACTTTATAAGTGCAAAAACATTCTTAGCTCACAGAGTGTACAACATTGGGCCACAGGCTAGATTTGGCTCAAGGACCATAGTTTGCTGGCTTCTTGTCTAGACTTATGTAAGTGAAGAAGAGAATGTTAATAACTCGGATGAAACTTTAAAGTTTGTTTTGTCTGAAACTTTTCAATTTTGAACAGAACCAAAAATTGACAAAATATTATTCTATAATTCAAAAACTGTTATTTAGCAAAGAAGTTGCTCATGTCATTAAAAAATAGGTGGAGTTCTGACATA
>VMDR010013923.1:0-24274 GCA_007922815.1 Macrotus californicus | reverse complement strand
TTGTTGCATATTGATATATGAAGGCTATATTTTCTCATTTTAAAATTAATTTATGCTCAGCTTAGAATTTTGGAAAGAGTGAAAAGTATAATAACCATTATAGTGCAATATAATCTATAACACTGAGAATAAGCTACTGTTGACATTTTGGTGCATTTTTTTCCTCAGGATTTTTATTTTCTCGGTCTTTTCTTTATGCTTAGGGTTAATAAGCAGGCACACTTTGGTGTACTACTAGGTATTCTTCTAAATCAATACTGTATTTTAAATGTTGTATAATATTTCATTATACAGACTAAAGATTGACAAGCTATGGTCTGGAGTCCAAATTCAGTCCACAGCCTGTTCTGTATAGCCCATGAGCAATTAATGGACTTTATACTTTCAAATTGTTGAAAATATAAAATTAATAACATAATATTTTTGGCACATGAAAATTATATGAAATTTAATCTGAGTGTCTGTAAATAAAGTTTTATTGAGTCATAGTCATTCTCATTTGTTGAAATACAGCATGGGGCCAAAGTAGGTTCACAGCTGTGAGTACGGGGAACAGTCTATTCTTGCGTTATTGTGTATTAATTATTATATTATTTTGCATACAAACACCTGTAAACCTCTCCCTCCCCCCACATATCGCTATGGTTGTTTTCCGAAGCCCACGGCAGGGTTGAAAAGTTGTGAAAGAAACTCCTTCACTCCCCCAGAATAAAATATTTACTATCTTCTCCTTTTCACAAAGTATGAATGTTGCCCACCTCTGCCAAAGGCTCACAGTAAAGTATATAACCATCAACATTTTGTTAAGCAGCAGTTTGGTTCCTATTTGGGATCATTCATAGGTGAGCACATCATACACTCGTACCTCTTCATGCTTTTGTTCTAGCTGTACCTTTGTGTGAACCCCCCTCCCCATTCTCTAATTTAAGGTGAACTCCTGCTTATCCCCAAAGTCACAGCTCAGTTATGTCCTTCTCTGCACAGCCTTCCCCACATCCACAGGCACCGTAAGTCCCTCACAGTCCAATGTCTCACAAAACTGTTTATTCCATTCTCTCATAGAAGGTGGCAGGGTTAGTAGTGACAATAATTTACAGTTGTTGAATGTTTACTGTGTGCCAGAATTTGTGCTAAATTCTTCACATAAGAATGTCCTTGAGCCCTCTCATCAATTCCATGGGTTATATACAGTTATAATGTTCATTTTACATATTTGGCCACTAGCTTAAGTAAATTAATATACCCCACATGACACAGCCAGTTAATAGAGGCAGAGGTCTTGAATGGCCAATTGCAGCCACCGTGGAATTATAAAACAGTTTTCAAAGTGCATTATAATTGTAATTGTCTATGTCTACAGCCAGAATGTCCAAATCCTTGATGACAGGTAACACATACAATCATGCACTGCATATTGGTGATTTAGTCAATATATGATCTCAGATACAATGGTGATCCCATAAGATTATAAAGTTACAGTGACCTAAGGTTAACTTGCTATTTGTAAAGAAAAAGTGGCTTACAAATTTATCATGGCCTAAGTGTCCAGTGTTTCATAAAGTCTGCAGTCATGGACAGTAATGTCCTAGGCCTTCACATTCACTCACCACCCACTTCCTGCCTTACCTAGAGCAACTTCTAGTCCTGCAAGCTCCATTGATGTAAGTGCCCTTTTGAGGTGTGCCATTTGTATCTTTTATATCATAGTTTTTCTGTATTTGTTCTATGGCTAGCTATGTGTAAATACACAAATACTAATCATTATATTACAGTTGTCTAGTGTTCAGAACAGTAACATGCTATACAAGTTTATAGTCCAGGATCAATAAGGTATACCAGCTAGTCTAGCTGTTTAGTAGGCTATACCACAGAGGTAGCAAACATAAGGCCCACAGGCCGGATTCGGCCCTCCACCTTGTTTTATCTGGCCTGGCACCTTGTTTCTACCCAGCGGCAGTGCCGAGCTCTCACTTTCCTGTTAAGGAGTAGTTACATTTATACAGTCCTAAAATTACATTTGGCCCTTTGAAGGCAACCGCAAGGCTGATGTGGCCCCCGGTGAAAGTGAGTTTGACACCCCTGCCCATCTAGGTATGTGTAACTTTGTGATGTTCACCCAATAAAGCTGCCTAGCAACACATTTCTTAAAATGTAACCCCTTCATTAATCAGCACATGACTGAATACTCAGCCCAAGCTTGGGTCCTCCTACATGATTGACCATAACACATCCTTGTTGATAAATGAATAAATGAAAACTAAATTCCGACATTATTCTTCAGTGTTCCCTGAGTCCCTTGGCAGTGTTATAATCAAATATCAAAGGCAAGATATGAGGAGCAACTATTCAAATGCATGTTATTAGAGACTGCCATGTTCCTGGTACTATTTAATACGTTATGAAACTATCTGATAGCAAGTGAAGAGATTTTAAATTAAGGCTGTCTTTATTTAATAGAAATAGGAAGGATTTGAATGTTTTCTCTCAGATGTTGGGATCTAGGGCAAGCATTGGAAATAACCTTAGAGCTAATAAATAACAAAGGCTGAGCTGGAGATAAAGACATTGATTAATATCCAAGATCTCCATGTCAAGAAGTCATTTCAAGCTGCCAATTTAACTGAAGTGATTAAATATTAAAAGAAGGTAAAATGATTTAACCACTGCACCTTCAGCCAACAAAGATAAATACAGTGTAGTGCGGAATTGTAAAGTGATATTAGAATGGAGAGGGAGAGCAGAACAATGTTAAAGGAAATTAATAGGTTTTTTAAACCACAGACCATGTAATTCCCTTTCTTGTTATTTTATTTTTTATATCAGATATGCTGATCACTAGAACTACTGACATTATTGTCAAAATGACAGTTATGAGGGTGTTTACATATCATTCAGGCCAGCCACCTACAATTTTCTAAAATATCAAGGAAGGCAATTTTAGAATTACAAACTCCACTGAAAATGTCACTGATTCTGCTTGCTACATTCTTGAATAAAAAAAACAAAATAACAACAACAATAATAGTAGCTTCTTTCAATACTCAAATATCAAACACTAAGGATAGATAAATTGTGATAGATTTTTACAAAATAATTCACATGAATTAATAGAAAATTGCTTTTGAGCCCTGGCTGGTGTGGTTCAGTGGATTGAGTGCCAGCCTGTGAACCAAAGTGTCTCCAGTTTGGTTCCCAGTCAGGGCACATGCCTGCGTTGTGGGCCAGGTCCCCAGTAGGTGGTATGCGAGAGGCAACCACACATTGATGTTTCTCTCCCTCCCTTTCTCTCTCTCTAAAAATAAATAAATAAAATCTTTAAAATATTGATTTTAATAGAAATTGCTTTTGAATCAAATGTTTAATCACTTGAAAAGACTAACAGTGGAGTATTAAAATTAAAAATAAAGTTGTAAAGCAGTATGCATGCTAGATTGGAAAAATTTATGGCAAACAGCATACAACTGACATAAAATTATTATTTTTGAATATAGGAATCTATGTTATTTTTGTTGTTCCTTTTGCTTATTCTATTTTCTAAAGTCTATCATAGGTATTATTTGTGTAAAGATCACATTTTAAATATAAATTTACAGTTAAAAATATGCATCGGAAGCAGCCAAGTATAAAACCAACTCAATAGAAAATCAACTAAATAATGTGGAAGATCAGCTTGAGGAACTAACAAAAAATAAAATCAGAAATAAGATTCAAATATACAAAAAAATATGCAAAATATTCATTACTTAATCACACCTATCTAGGAAACATATTACTTTTCAATATTGTAAATGTCTTTTTCTTTTATTATAAATTTCAAATGTTATTGCCTTCTGGTAGTGGAACCTGACCTACATAAAGTTTTGCCTTTTGCTAAATGCACATTAAGCCTTTGATGTGGGCTAACATACCTCTGATGTTCATGAACATTAAGAAAGGAAGAATCATTTCTGAAATCTATCTATGAAAACAAAGTCTAGTATACTCTTGGTTATTACTGGTCATCTTTTCTGCTTTTCAGCTAGAATTTTATGGAACCAGTTTAGCTTTTAAGCTGTCTAAGGCCATTTTAATAAGAACCATAGTGATGGTAGTTTCAGCAGGAAAATCTCCTTTCTGAGTCATGTTTTGATGTGTGTGGTGAAATTCATTCACTGAGGACAAAAATTTTCGAGTTCCTCTGTTTAACCTGAGTTCCATCAAAGGTATGAGACGTGAAGAGTATCTTTGCTTTCTGCCTAGTTTCTAAAAAAGTCCCGGACTTCCAACCTACTTTTGACCCATTGTTGTTTGTGTATAGACATAGATACCACTTTTGTTGGTTTTTTTTTTCTTTTGTTTTCTTTCTGGGGGGCAGATAGGGAAGTAGTTTCCTGTTTCCTGTTTCCTAAGTGAACTGATTGCTTTACTGTAAGGACTAATATAAACCATCTATACAGACAGTATTTTGAAACTCTTATTCATTTTACCTGATAATAGAAACATAACAATTAAAACAAAAACATGAAAGAATAAAATTAGGAGACACTTACATTAACAAAAAATTATAGTGTTTTTAAAGTTGCACAATGCCATTATGCTTTATGCTTACAAATAGATTTGCATTGTCATGAACTAGCAAATACCTGCAATAATAATAATACCCATCTTAAAAAAACGAAAAAAAAAGAAAAAATAACTTGAACCCAAAGGGTCTTTCGGGAAATGAAAAGCAGAGTGTCAGCAGTTCTATAGTGAGTTGAATTTTAATAAACTGTAAACCTTTTCTCTGAGATTCTGAAAGTATTTATCTTATTTCCAGATAACCACAGTACTGTCACGGCATGCACCCAATGTCTCCAGGTAGCAAGAAAAATAGATCATTTCACTGGAATAGCAGAGAAATATGCAGGGTGTTAAGAGATACATAATTCTCTTTTTAAATTGTGTCTTTCACTAATTTTTAAAGAATTTTTTTATACTCTGACTTGCTATTGGTGACTCACAGTAACAATGTCTTACAGTGCTCCCTTTGGCTGCGGTGTGTGCACGCACACATACTACTTCTTGATAACTTTTTATTGAAATATTTTGCCATGATTTTTTATGTGAAAAGCTGTCTTGCTGAACATGAGGGTAATTTATCACAATATTATTAGATTTGATCTGAGCTCTTCATAAAGAAAGATCTTATCTTTTAGTTAAATTGCTTTTAAATACAAATGAACCAAAGGGCATTTAAGGTACTTTAAAGAAAACATTTTTGTTTTAAAGGTGTTATATATTCATATTTTTGTATTTTACTTTCTTTTTAGCAGCAGTACTTCCGTGTTTGTTTTTATTGTAGCTTCCAACACAATGGAATGATATAATGTAAATAGATGTCTTTCATCATAATTTTCTGTTTCTAGAAATGTTCATAATTTAAATAATTATGTAGCCTGACTTTATGCCAATTAAATTTGCTCCTCTAGGGACTGAATTTTAATGAGGTATTTGAATGAGTTTTCTTCACTGATATGATCTTTGGGCAAGGACACAATCAAATGAGAAAAGGTTTAATCTCATATTTTCATTTCTTCAGTATTTGAAAAAAGACAGATAAGACACCCCTCTCAAAAAAGGTGAAATAGAAGCAGTAAAAAAAAAAAAAGACGGGCCAGAGGCCGAATAGTTTAAGGACATTCAAAGAGCATGTACGTAGTGACACTTGAAGTCAGTATGATTTATCCCAAATAGAATACAAAGTGTTAATCCACCCCCTTCAAGAAAATTAAGAAACTCAATGGCCAAGTTTTGTCATGGTTGAATTAGTTAGCTAGTTTTAGAGAACCCCTCCATCCAAATTCTGGAGCTGGTTTCATAAAAAAAAAAAGGAGTGATTTAAAATGCTTCCATTGTTGGATGTAGGCTACATGTCTCCCTGTGAATGGACAAAGCACAGCTCCCTGGAGGAAGAGGATTTTATTAACTAAATGCCTAACAGCTGCCTCACAAGCATGAGCCTAGATAAAGCAAACAAACTGCAAGTCTGAGCACTCTGCATGAAAGGCCACATAATATAAGCTGATTACTTTAGGGCGCATTAATGTGGTTGTGAGTAAAAATAACCAACCAATAAAGCCTTGACTAATTTTAACAACTACTGAGGAGGAAATCTAGACAGATGGTTCATTACGAGGAATGGGCTGATGATGAATTAGCGCTGTGATCCAAGGTTGGGAGGGTGTCCGCAGAGTGAGTGGTGAGGGAAGTGGAATTGCTAATCCCTACCAAGAGTTCTAATCTCTTTTAGAAAGCCAAGCACTTGATACTTTCATGGCAAATGGATAGAAACACAATGACCTTTGTAGGAACAAAAGGAAGAGCAAGTGACTTATTTTTTAATCCTCACTCGATGACATGCTCATTGATTTTAGAGAGAGGAGAAGGGAGGTAGAGAAAGAAGGAGAGAAACATTGATGGAAAAGAGAAACATTGTGCCCCGACCAGGGACCTAACCCAACTCACAACCTAAGCACATGCCCTGACCAGAAATTGAACCAGCGACCTTTTGGTCTATGGGACAACACTCTAACCAACTGAGCCGTACTGGCCAGGGCAGCAAGTGACTTTTGACATACAGTTTAATAAAGACAAGGCTTTTGTTATAGAAGCTTTCCCAAAATAAACAAAATCATATGAATACCTGTTTGTAGCAGTCCACCTTTCTGATTGGAGTAGTAAAAATCATCACTTCAAGGATGATGGTGATACCTAGAATATAATAGTCATTTAGTAAGTGTTTTTTGAATGAATTAACAATATAAAACTCAGAGACTCATGTTGGTATTCTCATTCTGACATAACTTTCGGAAGTGAAATGTGTTCAGTTTTTCTGTTAATTGGCTATTTCATACGACAGCAGATATAAACCCTGGGGAATAGTTTTATATGAGGAAGCTAAAGCCACAGGAATTTTATTCTTTCGGTGAAGGTGTAATGGTTAAATGCAGGACGTGTTGCAGCTCTTCATGATCTCACTGTCCTTCCCAACCCCCGCTGTCCTTTCCCCACTGTCCCTACACCCAGTGCTCACAAGGATCCATTCTCCTGGTGAGAAGGTAGCAAATTACTCACGTTTAGAGGAACACTGACTCTCTAGCCAGAAGATTCCATTTGGATCAATCACCCCTCCAAAGTACTTTTCCAGAACCCTCGTCCAGGGTGACTAGCCACTGGTCCACAAAAGTGAAAAAGAACCTCATCCAGAACATGAACAGTTTACCCTTTTCTTATTGTCATTGCAATTCTGTTTCCAGTCTTATCAAACCACAATAAGATTGTCAGTACTATTTCAATTTTTTCGATGTGGAAGCTGGGAAATTTAAGATTTTCCTATATATTCTGGGAAGGAGCCAAATGCTATTTCTGAGAAGTATTCAAGAGTAAAGGGGCACATAATAGAACAGGAATGCCATTCTTTCTTATTAACAAATTTTCTGTAGATGCCCAAGTGTAGCATAAATTATTGTCAGTATATTATAGAATAGAATATAATTAATTGGATTTTCTCCTTGTTTAAGTCCTGAAGTGTGGGGCCAGTTCTAATGGTAGGCGCTTCCTCCTGATACATGACTGGGAATGTCTCCTGCTTGCATGTACCAGAGAACAGCCCATGGGGCTGCTTTGAATGGCACACAGCTCCTAGGTCGTGTTTATTTAGTTCCCTCTGCACATATTCAGATGTATCTGCATACCAATAAAAACAACACTGCCTTTTACCAACATGAGGGTAGAAGAGATTCAATATCTCTCTAGGCACTGTAAAAGATGTCTTAAAAAATTATGTCAACTGTCAACTCCTTGAAAATCTATTAGAAAAAATTCATTGATGAAGTAAAGCTAAGTTTATTAGGCCTACTGCAGCAAGGGAGTATACCACTAAGAGTTAATAATGTCTCCAAATGGAAACTTAGAGCGGAGTATTTAACCAGTGTTAGGGATTGGGCCAAATAATTTAAGACAGGTCTTGTAAGGTAGAGAAACAGTTGAGATCGAGCAGAGTTCAGTTTTGGGTTGGTGTGAACAGCACAAAAAGTATCTTGAAAGGAGTTAATAAGAAAATGGTTAGTCTTGACAAGTGTACTCCTTAGTTGGTTCACGGTCTTCGATTCCAGGAGCAAGTATTTCTTGGAGCAAGAAACTAGGTTAATTTTGTTTGGTTTGAGTATTATTTAACACAGAGATAGGACCTTACTTTGGTTTCAATTCTCTCTAATTTTAGTCTCAAAGTCCTAAATCAGTCTCAAGTTTATTTTTAGTTTAATATACTAATAAATGTCCATATAACTATCATTTATTACTTCTGAGAAACTTAACACAAGCGGTCATGGAGGTCTGTCTTTTAAAATACAATTCTCTCTAAATCATGATCAGTACCCATAGATAGATCCTTTACCCACAGTAAATCCTTTGTATCACTCCAATTTAATAAAATAACTTATTGAGAAATAATTAAATAGACAAATTGTGCAATGGCTTTTAATGACAATGAAAATGGTACAATGCTAAGAGCAGACTATAAATGTTCTTTCCACCAAAAAAAAAAAAAGTGTATTTGAGGTAATAGAAGTGTTAACTAATCCTTTTGTGGTTATCATTTGAAAATATATTCTAGTATCAAATCATCATGTTGTATGCCTTAAACTTATGCAATCTGATGTTGATTATATCTCAATAAAACTAAAAATAAATAAAATTCAGTTGAAATGCTTAAAAAACTACAACTTGTGCAATGTTGCTCTTATTTTTCATTAGGACTGTTAAAAATGCAGGATCCAGCACAAATAATGCCCCTGTTTTATTACAAAAACTTTATTACAAAATCATAAGCATGTAATTCTACAACATAACAATATCATACTCATTCATATCATATGGCACTTTAGGTGAAATGTTCAAATTAAAACTATAAATTATTACACCTATATCATGACCCTACCAACCACACTCAAGCAGGCGCTACTTCTGCCAGATCCTGTATGTTGAGCATTACCAGTGTGTCATCATGAATGATTTATGATTACCATCTTAGATCATTTGATTTTCAAAACAGCCTTATGAGCTGAGTATTAAGAATATGGCCATGTCACAAATACAAAACGTTATGAGCTTATGTAACTTGCCTGCAGCCACATAGCTCATAGATGGCAGAACAAGGACATGAACTCAAATCTCCAGCCTCTTCTCAGCATGGCCTTGTCACAGTGGGCATATCGAGTTCATGAAACTGGAGATCTAAAAAGCCTTATTTTCTTTTACTTTGTTAGAAACTTAATAAGCTTTATTAACATGTCTTATAACCAGTATTGAATAGAGTAATGACAGATAACGATGTGTCATAAAATCTTTTCAGTTTATTTAAAAATAGCAGTTGCTTCTGTTGAGTTTGTTACCCAACTATTTCCAGGTTTAGTTGTCAATAGTATTTACAAATTCATTTGGAGCTTTAGAAGCTCCGGTATTATGTGAGAGATTTTTCAACTGTCTCATTTTGAAAACACAGAGATGGACCCTTTCTTCTCATCAGCATCCTTCCCCATCACATAACACACATAGGAAACATACACATTCCATTCTTAGGAACTTGACTAAATACCATGTAGTTTTCCAAATATTAACTTTATGTTTATTTCTTACTTCAAACAACTGCATATAAATACTTACTCATCAAACATGAAATTTGACAACTAAATTTAATTTTAAAGCTCATATACTCTACATATTGAAGTTATGGGTCATACAGGGTGGGGCAAAAGTAGGTCTACATTCTGTAGTTTGTATGGAAAATACGACAGTAATTCATAAATAATAATAATACAAGAATAGGAGGTGGGGATGGCTGGAGTGGGGGGAGTGGTTGGCGAAAACGGCAGACAACTGTACTTGAACAATAAAATAAAAACAATAATAATAAAAATAATAATATAAGAATAAATTGTTTTGTGTCCTCACAACTGCAACTCTATTTTGCCCCCCCATATTTATTTTGTTTCCCAAATGCCATCATTTTATTTTCAGGGAGTTTATGCAGTATTCTTTACTTTTTCCAACAAATGCCTCCTATGGTCCCCTTCCCATAACCAGTGTCACATCTCACATTTCCCCATTTATATACTGACCTGTCAATCATATCTGTTCATTCACGCATGAATATTTTTAAACATGAGGTGCAATTATTACTGGTCCCTGAATGTGTTTTCAGATTGCTGGGTAGACTTCCAAAGACTTTTAACTCATTGCACTGGAAGAGTTATATCATTTTTTAAATAAAAATTTAATAATTTTCTAATAGTAAATTCCATTTTTAGTATTTGTATTTTTAGTAGTAACAGAGGAAATAATATTTAAAAGAGTTTAAAGTGTGAAAGCTCTTCATATATTGTCATTTTAAAAGGTTACTTTTTGAGCTGAGAAATTCCAATATTATCGTCTTGGCAGCTTCCTTTTTTATTTTTATTTGTTTTAATTTATTGTTGTTCAGTTACAGTTGTCCCACCTTTTCCCCATTGCTCACCCTTACCCCACCCACCACTCCCACAGTCAGTCCCCTCCATTGTCCATTCCCATGAGTCCTCTGTTCGTGTTCCTTTGCTTGCCCTTCCTGTTCTTTCCCTTATTATTCCCCTCCTCCCTCTCCTCTGGTCACATAACATGGTCTTTTCTCTATTTCAAAGAGTTAGAAACTACATGGAACATATGGTATCTGTATAATAAACACATGAAAGAGAGATGATGCCTGGCAGATGTTATCATTTCCAATTACAATGAACTAAATGGCTGAATGAAACCCCAGAGCCACATAACCAGTGGATGGCAGAGCAATCCTATGGGGCAGTGAAGTAGGACAATGATAGTTTATGAAGAACAAAGACAATAGGCAGTGCGTGTGTGTGTTGTGTGTATGTGGGGGTTGTGTGTGAAATAACCCATAGCTACTTGGTTCTATACACACTTTGAAATGGTATAGGAAGCTAAAGAGTATTTTTGTCTAAAAAGCCATTTATACCTTTTCTATAGCCACCTTTAGTTGTATGCCAGTTGTCAAAGTCACAAAAGCAATTTGTTGTAAATTTTTATTCCACGTAATAATGATGCATTATTCATAAATTTAGGCTTATAATATGTACTTACTGCTTTGTGACTAGTCCCATATGTAGTCTCACTTTCCCTTTTGCAGCATGTAGTCTCATTATTAACCTCATTTTTTATTCAAGAACACTGAAACCCATTAATTGTAAGCAATTTCTGTTACAGTGTTCTCAGACTTATATATCTGGAATTGGTCTTCCTGCTGCATGTACACTATTTTTCTCTCCCACAATAAGTCTCAGACCTGTGCTATTCCTGCTGTGTTTGTCCATGAGAAACGGGACATTGCCTTTGGAGCATTTCATTCAGAGGCTTGACCTGGAGAGTCTCGGGATGAAGGAGAATTCATATGCCCATCTATCATCCTTCTCCCTTTGCACATTTAACCATGAAACTCAATGTTTACCTGTATTTAGAGATGAAGTGATTGTTACAATGATGTTGTTAACAATGATGAGTCCCACCTGCACATAATCTGAGAGGATTTTTCACATTATCAGTAACGTTTGGTCCTTTCTCATTCCCACCTGACATAACAGAAAACAAAATGTCACCATGTTCTCAGAGCATCAGAGTTATTTCGTGCTGCCAAACTGATTACTTGCTGCATAAAGAAAAAAGTTGGGGGCGGAGGGGTAGGAGGTTGTATTTTGTGCAGTGACAGAGTTCTGTCAAGTGGTTCCAAAAATAGAATGGGATTGCTTCCATATGTGATCCACAATATATTTGCATGAATTATATTTCACAGGGTATAGCCATTCTGTAGGAAGAGAAGTTATTTAAAGAAATAGAACATCTGTGTTTTCATCACTTGAACTATCAATGAGCGATTAACTCTTTGTTCAGACTCTGAGACCTTTACAGAAAAAGTAATTTAAACATTGGGAATTGTGCTTCTATTTTGTTATACCATATTTTAAAAAAATACTAATGTGAATTTTCTTATAAGTTTTTCATAGGCAGAAAACTTGTGATTATTTAACATGCAAAGTAAGCTGCCTCTGGGGAAAAAAATAACTCATGTTCTGTAGTCATACAAACATTTTTTTTAACAGCTGAAAAAGTCATAACATTGACACATGAGTAGGCATAGTCATAATTTTTGTGTTTCTTAGGCAAAAGATTTTTAAGGACCTAAAATGATCCCTCACAATGTTAAGGACCTATATACAAAGGGTAGTTCAATCTAGATGAAGATGGGTTTGAGAACATTACCTGTATTGTTTACCTTCCCTGGAACTCTACCCATCCCTCTAGAGTTGGGCCAAATCTGCCTCATCCTCCACGCCCTAATTTACAGGCCACACCCTCTGGGCAGACCTTCCTCACTCTCTGTATGGTTAATCCTTCCTTCATTGTGCTCCTATGGTCCTCCACCCAGCCTCTTGAGAACTCAGCTTCTTACAGTGTTTCCAGTTGGCCTCCCTCTCTACAGGTGAGTCCTTTGCAAACTGGATTCTCAGCATTCATCCTCAAATGTTGCCATGCGCAGTGGGTACCCAGAATTGCTTGTTAGAATAAATGATTTACAACATAACACTCTTCTCTGTAGAAAAGATATGTCTCAGGTAATATCCATCAAGCTCTTTCCTCTTTCCGATGTAGCTTTGCATCCTCCGATTGCGTTTTTCTTCTTCTTACCATTTTTATTCGCTCATCTAATCTTCAAATCATCTGCTTGCATCTTGGTTTCATCTTTCTTTTCCTGTTTCTGAGAGTCCTTGTTTTGCTAAAAAAATATAATTAAGAAAAATAATTAAACAAATTAATGTTTTCTCCAGTTTCAGTAATGTCTTAAATATATTGTCTTCATGCTCATCTTGAGTATAACATCTTCGTCTTCTGTTCTTTAAATGCTTCATCCTTTCACAGGCCCCTTGTTCTGTTTACGTGGTTTTCTCATTCTTCCATGAGAAAAGGTCTCTCTGGGCCTGTATTTCCAGGAGGCAAGTTCACCGATTCCCCAAGGCCTCCCTCATCCTTCACTTGGGTCCTGTTAGGATTCTGGTCTTCAAGTTTAAGCTGCAGGGCACAGTAATGTGCATAGCCTGTAACAAGGTTCATGTTAATGACATGAGAGTCCTCTCTTGTACTTTAATATCAAACTTTGTAAAAGGTTGCTAGTATTAAATTTTGATGAGAGCATAAGGACACGCTGGTGGTAGAATAAACTGGAAAAAACTTTGTGAAGGGTAATGTGTATCAGAGTTTTATACCACACCCCCTTTAAACTGATCCCATCCCTAGGAGTGTGTCCTAACCTGACTGATGCAGATGTATGATCCAAATGTCCATTGCAGTGCTGTTTACAGTGGAAAAAAACAGAAATTACCTAAATTTCAACTGTAAGGAATTAATCATATAAAAACTGGTCATCTATAGAATGAAATGCAGTTTAGCTGTTTAAAAGTATACACATGACATGGAAATAGATTTTCTAACATGAAAACAAAAGAAATTGCATAGGATAATAAAATGTCATTTTTCACATTAACAATGTATATTTATATATGGTTGAGGTAAAAGTATGAAGTTAATATACCCTAACATTAGCAGTGTTTGTCTCTAGAAAACAGTTATGACTATGCTTTTAAAAAATCTTATTAAATATGTATATATATTTTAAATTCTGCTAGAGTGGGCTTTATTATAGATATAACAAAAAGTGAAAGAAAAGCTAAGGTTAAGATTAAAAGAACATTTGGTTGCCTATGGAGGAGGTTTAAATTCTGACAAACATTCTTGATGAGCAGGTGGTGGATGTATTTTGAAATTGTCTGGCACAAGGGGCCAGATTAGCAGCACTAGAGACTGATACCAGCATGAATCCTGGGTAAATACAGCATGATCTCCAGGGCACTCCAAAGAGAATGACCACATTGCTAGCTCTCAAGCAGTGGGGAACAGGGTAAGACAGAATTGTAGAATCCTTGCAAAGTCCAAGTGAACCTGCCAAGTTAACTTTGAAGGATGCAGAGGCTGACTGAAGACTGTGAATGCAGGAACTTGGGGGGTGTCCTTTGATCACATGATAAAGCATTTCAGCTGTTCATACCAACTGCAGCTGGAGACAAATTCGTGTGGCAACAGGCAAGAGTCCCGGATGTGAGAACATTAATAGCTTCCAGAAGCCAAATACCTGGGAATAACTTTTAAATAGCTTGAGTCTCTGGCCAAATCTGTGGTTTTGGAGCCAAGGCTGGGCAAAGGATTAGAGTGGTGCTGGCCCATGACTCTGGAAAGGGAGCCCAGAGAAACCAAAGAGAGCATCCTGGGTGAAGACAAGGTCAGATACAAAATCACTCAGTCAAGCAAGAACTGGACCCATCCTGAAGCTCTACTATCTGTGTTCTTCAGATCACAGGAAGGTGGTGGAGCCCAGAGGGTGATCATTTGTTGAGGCTTTGACCTCCCAAAAGGGCAGAGCTTAAACTCTCCAAGATAAAGTTCCATTGGGACACCACCAGCTAAGAATCTGAAAGTCAAGGAGCAATTTTTGTGTACCTTCTTTGTTCTTCTTCTGTTAACCTGGACTAGTCAATGCTGGGCCTACACTTCAAAAACTCCGAGCATTAAGCTGAAAGAGAGTCTGATGACATTTAACAGATTAATTACAATACAAAATAATATGTGCTTTGAAGAAGGGTGACCTCAGTGATTTGAAGGAAATGTAGTTCTTGGGGAAGTACTGAGAGCTTTGCAAAACAAGAAAGTGAGATGGCTGGGCATTAAGAGATGAGCATATGGAGATAAAGTTCTTCCCAAGTGGAGGGAGCTGCATATACAGCACTGCATCCTTTTGATTGGGCTGGAACCGACTTTTAAGATGATTCTCTGCAAGTTTTTCTCCCAAGCATCTGTGATTCATATGTCCTCCAGTTATGTGGTTCAGAGTTCAGCCCTTTGATCACAACCTTCTTAAAAAAATGCAGCAATTGACAGTTTCCATTTAACATATCACCCTCTTGTAAATATATAATTTTCAAAAAGTAAAAGCAAATTATCAGGCTACTGTAAAGTAAAATGTGAAACCTTTTATTTTATTTAACTCATCAGTTAATGAGACAGAGTGAGATGTTACAATCAATTCAGAGAATATTTTAGAAATTAGGTATATATAGGCCAATTAACAAAGAAATGTCATGTTAAAATAGCTTTAAAAGATACTGGAGAACATTATGCTAAGTGCAATAAGCCAGGCAGTGAAAGACAAATACCATATGATCTCACCTATAAGTGGAACCTAATCAACAAAACGAACAAGCAAGCAAAATATAACCAGAGGCATTAAACTAAAGAACAAACTGACAGTAACCAGAGGGGAGAGGGATAAGGGGGAAAATAGGGGAAGAGTCATCAAGGAACATGTAAAGGACACATGGACAAAGCCAAAGGGGGTAGGTTGTACTTGAACGATAAAAAAATAAAATAAATACTGGTAAATATCCAAAATACCATACATTTTGGAGTTATCTGTTTTAGTAATAAATAAAAATAAAATGAATTATTTGCATGTCTATCACACAAAAATCATTGAGTCAACAAATAAACAAGTAACTTTACTAAGTTTTGGGACCTTTAATCAATAGTAAACAATGCATTGAATTGAGTATATTCTTGTAGGTAATCCTTGGGAGGCTTTTGCCCCCAAATAACACTTTATAAAATGTGCCACCACCTTTGCACATTAAGGCCTTCCTTTGTATTTTATCCTCCAGACTCCAAAAGATTTAGATTTCCTAGAAGAATCCATTATTCTATCAGCCCTTCATAGGTTGAGAAGTGTGCCCAGGTTTGAAATTGTGAAAGACTGCTTGATGTTGACAATTTTAAGTAAATGAATAAATGCAACCTTGGATAAAATTTAGCCTCTACAAGAAAAGAGGAAGTCCCTGGTGCTATCGCTGAATGTTTATCCCTAAAATATTAATCGCAGGTTGGCTGAAACATGCCAAGGGACACTTGTTGTTTGCATGCCTTTTTTTAAAACAAAAGTAAAATAAGGTAGGTTTGGTTATCTTTGAATTTTTTGTTAAAATACTGGGATGCCATCAGAGTGAGAAACTGGTATTGATGAGCCTTCATGTTCCCTTGTAAATCTAACATACTATGATGGCAGAATTTCTAACGCATAAAGTTATTTTCACTAAAGTCAAAGATGTGTTCAACTTGTTTCAAGGCAAGATATTATTCCCATATAGATCTTTTGTTAAAATATTAGTAAGATGAATCATAGCTTCATTTCTTTTTTTTATTTTTTCTCAGCAATAATATATGCTTTTTTTCTTCCTAATATTTTCCTGACAACTCCTATTTATAGAACATTTCTCCTATCTCATGCAGTCTGCTGAAAAGAAATTAGTGTTTTTCGAGTGTTTGCTGTGTCTCAGTGAACTAACCAGAAATTTTTCTAAACTCATTCTCTCATCAGCACCACCCCCTCTCCAAATCTAGAATGACAAAAGAAGAGAAAGCGTTAGCTGACGAAGAGAGAGAATTTCTAGTTAGTAAAAATAGAGCTTCTAATCCATGGGATAAGTATGATTTACAATGTTCTATGTCATAGGGCTTTATCTGGTCTCATCCGTTTATTTTACAGGAGCAAAAATAGAGATAGAGCCAGAGAGATGATATGACTTTGCCAAGGTCACACAATTGAAGGTAGTTTCTAGAACTGCATGCTACTTCTGAGTGTGTGCAATGTTACGTATTTAGGAAATTAGCATCCATGAACATATTTCTTAGATATATTTTTACTCATCCCAGAGAACTGCGTTGTTTTATTTTCTTGAGACAAGAAGATGCACTCTGCATAGTTATAACACACTTTGAGCTTAAACTTCACCTGCTCTAATGATGAGTTGTGTGCATATATGGGGACACAAACTTTTGGAAAGCCTTTGGAACATGCTGGCATACTCTATGATTGGTCTGAGACAGGAAAAGGCAAATTCCAGAGGCTCATGTTGAGTGGGTATTTTTGTCTTTGAGAGTACGATAAAGTTCCCAGAAGATCTTTAATTATACTGCCAATTTCTCACAGGAAGTCCTACTGTTCATGACTGCACAAAGTCTTAAATGCTATATTTAATCTTTATTAGGGTGCACCCAGAGCCGACTTTATGGTTCCTATTGCTTTTGCCAGAGGGGCATGTGTTCATGGTCGACATGGACAGCTGTCATTTTTTTAAATCAACTTTATTGAAGTATAATTTCCACACAATGAAACACACCATTTTAAATGTATGATTCAATGAATTTTGAGAAATGTTTACACCAACATAACCACCACTACAATAAAAATTCAGAACGATTTTATCAACCAATAAAGTCCTGTGACAGCCATCAATTTTGATTTTCATAGAATGCTTGCTTAGACACTTGGCCTTTTGCCTGCCTGAAATGGGGCTGTTAAGCCAGCCTTGCAGACTCTGAGGACCGTTTTAAAACAGAGCACAGGTGTGAGTGTGAAACAATAGAGCTCAAGTCCTATTTTAAATGCCTGAATCATTACATCAAATATTGCGTTTTGCCCTGGGCAGTGGTTCTTAATTTAAAGTGAGTCTCCTCACACACACACATTTAATTCTGTGTTTGAAAGAGGAGGAAATACCTTCCCAAATCCATCTAATGATCAGCTCTGTCCTAAGAGTGAAAAGCTAATGCATATTACTAGTTGCTGAAATGGGTCATCCCTTTTTAGAAAGATGACTGGGTGGTTTGGTTTATCTTATGGTATCAACACTGCATGTCATGGTGTGACAGGTGCAATCATTTTATAGGTGTGGTGCCGCGCAAAGATAGCAGTGCCAAGGGTGTTTCCTTACAAATCACCTGCCAGAGACTCAGTTGTCTTTCCACTATGCCAACGGTGAAGTTTGCGTCCTGGTGTCAAAGACGAAAGAAAGGCGTTAGTATTGATGAGACGAGTGAAAGGACAAAGCTGTTAAATTCTACAAAAGTAAATACAGCAGCTACGCCTTTTCATGAAATAACTGCATCACAAAGTTTTAAATGACATTTTCTTTGAGTTATCTTCGTCTTGCTTCCTAGAAAAATAAAATTAAAATATTGCAAATAAATACAAAGGATAATCCAAGGGAAAATAAGTTTCAGTGATATTCTGTTAGTTATTGGGAAAGCTCCATTAATTCCTACTCTCAAACTCCATTAATTTCTGCTTCCTTTTTTTTTCTTTTTTATTTCTCATTGAAAACAATTTTATTCTATAAAAGGAAGAAGAAAGAGAACATAAAGTCAGGTTATTACTAGAAAGGGGACCAGCCCTGTGTGGGTCTACCTAGATAGCATGTGGGTTCTTGACTTTGTATAGGAAAGATTTCACAATACAAGTCCAGGTGATCTTGAAAGAATGTTTATTAGAGCTGTGGACAGTGAAACAAGGAAGGACTTAGGATAGAAGAAGCAACAGGAAAGAGCCTAAGCGGGGCTGTTTTGGCTCTTTGGAAATGATATAGGAAAGAAATGAGGCTAGGTGGGGCTGCTTTGGCTCACTGGGAAGTCGGAGAAAAGGGAGCCTTGGAGACAGGTTCAGGAGACTAGGCTGGGCTGAGCTGCCACTGCCCATCGCTACCCTGGTTGCAATTCTCGTGGGGTGCTTTAGAGATTAGGAGATGCGTGCCTGTGGGGGAAGAAAAGGCAGAAGGAAAATGTAAGGGCATGCCCCCAGGAGGGACAGGTTGTGCTGGGAGCTTCATTTTGACGGTTTTTAAAGGCTGGGAGTTTAGAGGAGGTCTTAAGGGATGTTCTCAATAGAATATTCATCAGCTTTCCAGGTGTATACTTTCAGGGTTGTGGTCTCCACTGGTTGGTGATGCCAGGGCAGAGGGTCATTGTTCCTGGAGTCACCCACCTGGTTTTGCAGCTTTCCTGTTTCTGGGGCTGAAAAATCCTAGATTTAGATGTTATCTGTATCTGGCCATAAATTGCTCAGCCATTTTGTTCAGCTATCGGTCTCTGTTTCCCCATTCTATTTGCCAAGGAATTTTTCTAGCTTCTTATTTTCCTACCTCAATATAACTTGATCTATTCCCATCAAATATTAAGATATTTCATATTGAGTGATCAATAGTTTGGGGCCTCTATGATTCATTGAGTTTTATATGAAAAAAATTGTGCATCCTTGAAGGTTTTGCATTCAATATAAAGCTAACTGGGAATAAATAAAGTTCTAAATTCAGATGGGTAATATATACTTCTACAAATATTTTGACATGGAGAAAAATCAGCTTTTGATCCAATTATGTAAGTTCAACATTGGATTTTACTTGGGCACCCTTCAAGTAAACCATTAATAAGTGGAACTTGAAGTTTAGTGTCATGTTTCCAGTGACACCAAAAGAACAAAGAATGATGGCCCAGTGGAGGGGGAGACTATGAACATCCCTCCAACTCTAATAACCTTGACATGGACATGAAATGATCTACTACACATGGCATTTTTAATACCAGGCTGTAGGCTCATCTCTGTTTTCCTTACTCTTGTGGAAATCCTTTACCCATCATCAAAGTCTTCCTGATAGAAGAACTCAATAGTTAAAAGATTTTAGCTTCAGTTATATTTGATAGACTTAAGTGATTAATGCATGTGGAAAGCTGTTATTCCAGGAACAAGAATTCAAGACCCGCATGACTCTAGGAGGTCAACAATCAATTCAGTGTTTGTGCCCCAGGGGTTCTGCAAGTGATGGAGATGGTATCTGAGCTGTTGTGTTCCAGGGAGTGTCCATGACACAGACAGACAAAGAAATACTAGGAAAATCTCCACAGGACTATAACTCTTATCTGATTAACCTTTTTCCCAAACCACATACCTACCCCTTCCTTCTTATAAAAAGGTCAGCTTGAGATGAGATGTTCAGACAGTGTGGTGGCACATAAACCACCACCTTTTCACATCGCTGGCATCTGAATAAAGTGCCATAAAGATTCAATCCTTGTCTCTACTTATTGGTTCTGGTAGTGACAGGCAGTACAAACACTGACTTTCCAGTTTCATTCCTTCCTTCACTCTGGCCAGGTGGCTCCATTGTTGGAGCATCATTCCATGCACCAAAAGGTTGCAGTTCCCATTCCTAGTCAGTGCACATACCTGGGTTGTGAGTTTAACCCCTGGTTGGGGTGTGTATAGGAGGCAACCAATCAATGTTTCTCTCACATGGATGTCTCTTTTTCTTTCTCTCTCTCTCTCTCAAATCAATTCAACATATCCTTGGGCAAGAATTAAAAAAAAAGTCTTTGTATCTTCCTTTCTTCCTTTTTTCCCTGAAGATAACCTATCAACATGGGCCTTTCTGTAGTAACTTGGGTCCTAATAATTCTCATCCTCATAGCTTTCTACAAAGCTGCCTCTTTTGTAGTTTAGCATACTGGTTGAGTTCTATGCTTGGAGTTAAATAGTTAGGGAATAAAATCCTAACTCAACTGGTCCACAGTTTACTTTACCATTCTAAGCTAACTTATCAGGTAACTATTATTCCCCTTATCTGTGAGATGGACATACTGATCTACCTTAGAGGGCTGTTATGAGGCTGAAATGGCAATATATTCTCCAAGAATATAGCATAAGGCCTGGCATCCGGTATGCATATAATGCATGCCAGCCATTTGCATTACTCTTGTAATTATCTTACCCTTACATTATCTTATGTACACTGTTACCTAATGTATGTATCTGAGCTTTTTTATGCACTTTTTGAGAGAGACAGGCAGCTATTAAATCTATTTTATTTCCTACATTTTCACACTCTTTCAAACTTTGGAGACTTGGAAACCATTAGTAAATTTGATGATGAAAATTTTGTTTTAAACCAGAGGTTAGGGTTGGGAGGTGAGGATGGAAATTAAAAGATAAATCAAGTCAGATAAGGCCTTTCCATCTGTTTCTTAATCCCTAACAGAATAACAAATACCTTTTTCAAATTGGTAGGTGACCATCAGTGGAAAATGTATTTCTCTGGATATTTTTATTTTTCTTTCTTTTCTCTTGTTTAAAAAAATAATAATTTAAAGAGGAAAATAGGAGAAAGTGTTTTAAGTGTAGGCTTTCAAATCTTGCAGACCTGGCTTTAAGAGTTCTATGACCTTGAACATATCCTCTTAATGTTATCATTAGAAATGGGAGTAGATAACAGGATTATATTGAGAATTAAATGGGATGATGCAGGCAATTTGCTTAGCACAGCACTTGCCGCTCAATAAATGTTAGTTATTAATATTATGATGCTTATTATCACCATCCAAGGACAATACTGAAATTGTGGGAGACAGAACACAGGCTTTGATGCCAGGCAGAACTGGGCTGGTCACTTCACCTCTTTGAACTTCAATGTCTTCTTCTGTAAAATGGGCTGTTGTTGATTAGGTTCCACTTAAAGGTGAGATCATATGGTATTTGTCTTTCACTGCCTGGCTTATTTCACTTAGCATAATGCTCTGCAGTTCTTCTAATCAACAAAACAAACAAATGTGAAAAGTAGAACCAGAGACTTGGACATACAGAACAAACTGATGGTGACCAGAGGGGAGGTGGGAGGGGGATAACTGGGGAAAGAAAGGGAAGGGACAAGCAAAGGAACACAAATAGAGGACTCATGGTTATAGACAATGAGGGGAATTGACTGTGAGAATGAGGGGGGGCAGGGTAGGGGTGAGCAATGGGAAAAAAAGCAGGACGACTGTAACTGAACAATAAATTTAAAAATAAAATAAAAAATAGTACATTCTGTGAAAAAAGAGGGCTGTTGTATACCCCAAATTAGATGATGTCCATAAGAAACACCAGGCATGGGACTTTGGTAATTACCAGCTTTTATCCTAGTCCAAGGCCAATGTCGGTCATTACAGATCTTTTACCAGGCCTACCTAGTGAACAACTGAAGTGTTTTTCTTTTTACAAGTTTGTATATATGTGCATAAATTTGTCAACTGTAATGACCTCACCCTAATATCACTGTTTTATATTTTCAATTTACCTTCTTGGCTTAGTTCCATATTATAATTCATCTCATGTGACTCATCAGGTATTATTTTTCTATCTACTGTTTTATTACTTTTTTCTCTACATTTAAATGAGCACTTATAAAGTATGCATAATACTTTCCTGATATATTTAAATAAATATTTTTCTAATATCTTTTTCTTTTAGTATGTTGATAAGCAAAGGTATATTATCGTCGTCATAACGAAATAGCCATATGCCGTTCTCTTATTTTGAAGCTGCTATCATTCTTCCATAGAGCCAGTAAACATCCCATTTTATTCCTTTTGATTTTTTTCCATAATTTTGTCTTTCTTATTTGATTCTGTCAGCCTTCTAGAGTGAAATTTGTTAAATAATGTCAGGTGTGGCTGCAATTGTTTCCCCCTGATTACCAGCATTCAGTATTTTTTTTGTTTGTTTTTATCTCTTTCAAAATATAGCAAGTGTTTTGTGGTTGTTTTAATCAGGCTTTTTTTGTTGCTTAGGTTGAACATTTTATTATTTGCTCATTAAAGTTTGCATTCCTTGGAATGAGGCAGGCAATTTGCTTAGCGCAATTCGCTTAGATGGTTCCTTTAGTACAACATACTGTTTATTTTACCAGTGAGAAAGCAGAAACCTAGAGAAGTCAAGTTGTCCAATGTCATAATCCAATGAATGCTTATTCACAATCTCCTGAGCATCACCAAATAAAATGGTTTTCAACAGTGTGGGTTTCAGGCCAACAGCATAAGCATCACCGGGAAACTTGTTAGAAATGAAAAAGTTTGAGCCTCTACCCCAGAACTACTGAATCACAATGTCTGGAAATGGCGTCCACTGGTCGGTTTAGCAAGCTCTCCGGGTGATGCTCATGATCTAAAATTTGAAAACCACTGATTTAATAGATTCTTTTTCCCCTATGGGAAAGATTATTGATTTCTTGCTAATAAATTTTAGTTTTATTCCTTATCAAAAGGCAATCAAACAGGGAAGGTGAGTGAAAAGGACAGGGTTTCTCAACCTTAATGCAATTGATATTTTGGGCCAGATAATTTTTTTGTTGCAGGAGGCTGTCCTATAAGTTACAGAATGACTCCCCTGTAGACACTAGATTCTAGAATGTCACCTCACCCCCAAGCTGTGACAACCACAAATGTTCCCTGGGGCCTAAACCCCTTTTCTGGTGATGGGAATTGCTACTGGGTATGATTCATATTTATTGTTATCTGAGTCTCTTAATCTCTTTTCCTGATTGCCTGTGATATAATTAAATGCATGTGACCTAGTTCTGGCCAACAAGACCTTAGGAGAAGTCCTTTGAGAAATCCTCAGAAAAGCTTTCTTTCATATAAATTGTATATGCACAGGAGGAAATGTCCTCTTTCTTCCTTCTCTTTGGACATTATCTTTTGCATATGTAATGCTTGGAGTTGTAGCACCCTTGTATTATCAGGAAGATGTCTATAAGATCAGAGAGAACTTGTCATAATTGAGCTACTACATCAATAGGTCCAGAAAACAGCCACCATCAGGCCTTCTATTATTTCAGAAAATGAGCTCTTGTTTCTACAATCTTTACTTGGTTTGCATAACTTGGAGCTAAAACACCCTGATCCATGCACTACAACTGGAGATACTACATTTATAAAATCTGGCAATGGGCAGTTATAATACACATATATCTTAGTCCTTTCCAAATAACTGAATTGCAGTAAACTACAAATATAAATTACATAAAACAAAGATAGTATTTGTTTCAGAAAAGATAATATACAAGTAGTTTATGCATGAACAACATTTTTTATGTGTTTATGTATGAAGTTTGTCTTCCTATAGCATTGAAAGTGGAACTCCAAAAATCACATTCACGATATCTATATTAGGAAAATTCCATTACAATGAGCTAGTCTGGTGTAGAGCAGTGTCATTATGCTAGATCTCAGGGGGGTTTTATTAGTGAATATGTGCCCAGGTGTCTTTGCTCGGTGATAATGAAATCTTTTTGTGACATTCAACATCACTAAAATGTAATTTTATCTCTTCATTGCACATTGTTCCTTTTTTTGTTTTAAAATAATTGGCCTCAAAAGTAATACTTAAATGCTAGAGGAATGAAATATTGTACATTTTGATTCTCGTATTTCATAGTCTAACATTTGAATGAACAAAAATACTATCTTT
>VMDR010013922.1:0-24276 GCA_007922815.1 Macrotus californicus | reverse complement strand
ACCGATGCACCCCCATGTTCATAGCAGCAAGAGAAAAGGAGACAGTAACCTACAAAGGAGTGCCCATCAGACTGTCAGCTGATTTCTCAAAAGAAACTTTGTAGACAAGAAGGGTCTGGAAAGTATCCTAAGTCATGAAAGGCAAGGACCTACATCCAAGATTATTCTATCCAGCCAAGCTATCAGTTAGAATGGAAGGGCAGATAAAGTGCTTCCCAGAAAGGTCAAGTTCAAGGAGTTCATCATCACCAATCCCTTATTGTATGAATCATTAAAAGGACTTATCTAAGAAAAAGAAGATAAAAAATATAGAGTAAAATGACAACAAACTCAGTTATTAACAACAGAACCTAAAACAAAAACAAACTAAGCAAACAACTAGAACAGGAACAGAATTAGAAACGGAGATCACATGAAGGGTTATCATCAGGGGAGTGGATGGGGAGAGAGGGGGAAAAGGTACAGGGAATAAGAAGCATAAATGATAGGTAGAAGATAGACGGGGAGGTTAAGAATAGTATAGGAAATGTAGAAACCAAAGAACTTATATATATGACCCATAGACATGAACTAACAAGGGGGAATGTGGGTGGGAGGGAGTATGCAGGGCAGAAGGAAATAAAGGGGGGGGAGGAATGGGGCAACTGTAATAGCATAATCAATAAAATATATTTAAAAAAATAAGTCAGACAAGTAAAGGTAAATACTGTGTAATGTCACTTATATGTGAAACCTAAGAAAGCTGAACTCCTAGAAACAGAGAGTAAAATGGTGGTTACCAAGGACAGGGAGTTGGAGGAAATGGGGAGATTTTGATCAAAGGGTACAAACTTCCAGTTGAAGAAGAATATGCTTTAAGGGTCTCATACACAGCATTGTGAATATAGTTAATAATACCATATTATACACCTGAGAGTTGGTAAGAGAATAGATCTCAAATATGCTCAGGTCAAAAAAGACAAGGAATTATGTGATATTACAGAGATGTTGGCTACCACTGTGGTGGTAATTGTACTGCAATATATATAAATATATCAAATCAACACATTTTACAACTTAAATTTACACAATGGTATATGCCAATTACATCCCAATAAAGCTTGATAAAATAGACAAAAGGGGTAACCATTTTGGATAGTGCAAAGGCAATAACTGACCCAAGATTAGACAGAACACAATAGCTGTCATGCAGGAAGAAACAATTTGGATTCTGGCAGCCCTCAGGAAGACTTGGACAGTTGGCAGGACCCCAGGCAGCAAAACTCACGCAAGCACACTGACTCTTCTCACTTGAAATTCATGACCGCCGACCTAATATTCCTGGCAGTCATTAAACATCTTCCCAGTACATTTACTCTCCACTCTCACAGATGACTTTTCACACCTCACTTCTTTTAAAACTTCTCCAACACCTCTTTCTCATTCTGATGACCTTGCTTCTTCATCATTAAAAAATATCAGAGTGACCAGAAGAGAACTTCTGTGGATGTGTACCACTGCACCTATCTACCAGCCAAACCTGGCACCCATATGGCATGGTTTTTCCATCTGGGAACATACTTTCCATGTACCTGTCTAAAGGGAATCTCTCCAGCTGAGCACTAGATCTTTCCTTCTTAAGTATATGGATCCAGCGATTTTTCTATATCATCAAACTACCATCTCTACTGGATCTTTTCCCTTTTCATACAAATGTGAACTTAATTCTCTTATCTATGATAGATGATAGATAGATAGATAGATAGATAGATAGATAGATAGATAGATAGATGATAGATAGATTAGAGATAGGTAGATTGGATAGGTAGATATTGATTTATATCAATACATATATGAGCATATTGAATTCTTAGAGATCACCTAGGCTAGTGGTTCTCAAACCTAAGTGAACATTAAAATCTCCTGGGGAGCTTTAATTAGAATACCAAGACCAGGGCTCCTGCTCCTCCAGAGATTTTGATTTTGTTGATCTGAAGTATGAACTTGGCATCAAGATTTTATGCATTTTGTGTGGTTTTAATGTGTATCCAAAGTTGAGAAGCACTGATCTAGCCTAGATTTATCATTAAATGAGGTAACAAAAGTTGAGAGAGGTGAAACAGCTCACACAAGCCAGACAAATCATTAGTGATAGAGCCAAGACAAAAAAATACAGCAAGACTGATTCCCAGTCCAGTGTTCTTTTGTCAACATCAGGAAAAATGTTATACACACAAATGTAGTCTTTGGCAAATAACTATGAATGCCACCATAAGTAATGAACTCGCTAATTGTTCATCTCCACAGAGGACATTGGCCTTTTAGTCTACAGTCACAATAGGAGAGCTTAAAACCAGGATGCTGAGAAGGTGAGTGTAATGGGGAATATGAAGAAACCCCAGCCATGGTACCCACAGCAGATGTTTCAGAAGTTTGGGGATGGTGAGGGACCTGGAAGAGGGTGCCGAGGAGCAGCATGAGGTGCGGTGTGATAAATGGAGCTGTCTTTTTCCCATTACAGGAACATAGCAAGTTTCAAGAAACAAATCAGAAACCTAGAATGATTAATTGTGTGGTCTACAATGAGTCCTGGTGTGTTTGTCTATGAATCCCTTTGCTCTGCAAATCAGACACACCAGGTGCAGAGAAACACCTGGCTATGATGAACTCTTTGAATTTCTTAGTAACGAAGCCCAAAAAAGATGAACAGTGGTTTTGTTTACAGGTGAACAGTAGCAAGGGAATCAAAGCTGGTGAGAAAACTGATATGGTGGAATAAGAACAAAAGCATCCCTTACCATCCATCCAAGCCACTGTCATATCTCTGGCTTTCTTTCCTCATTTTCTAGACCTACTTGGCATCAGTGAGAAACACATACTTTAAGGAAGTCAGAACTTCAGTCTTCTGTATTTCCATCCAGTCATTCAGGTAATCTTCAATTCTCCTAAGGAATTTCAGCTAAGCTTTAGCAGTGAAGAGCACAGCAGTTGAGCTCATGGATTCCTGGGTCCAAATCCCACATTTTAGTGTTCATGTGTCATTGCACAAGTTACCTAAAGTTTCTATGCTTCTCCATCTGCCCTGCCTATAAAGTAAGACTAATAATACTCATCTGAGATTTCTTGTGATGACTAAATGAGATGTGAATGTAAGGTGCATCAAACAAAAAAAGGGAGCTATTGTTATTAACAAGATGGCAAGGGAGATTCCCTGTAGTTTTCTTTAAAGTGTTACAAGAACTTTATCAATACTGTTTGCATACCAATTGAATATGTCAATCACACATAGTTGTTGACCCATCCTTCCAGATGATGAGGTACACTAACATTTAGTTAGCTAATTGTGTTGACCTGTAGAGCAGGATAGCTTGATAGAGAGATCTAGATTCAAATACCAGCTCTGTTGTTAACTAAATTCAATCCTTGAAAAAGTTGTTTATTCCCTCTATGCCTCCTCTGTTACTTAAAACATGGGAAGAAAAATATCTCATTTTCAGGGATGTTGTGGGAATTAAATGAGATAATGCAAATGCCTAGTACATAATGGGTTTCTGTGGTAAACAATAATTAACAAGATAGCACATGTATACTTTATGGTAATATAACTGCTCTCCATTTTTAATGTTCTCTAGTGTTTTCACTAATTCATGACCACATGCTTCCAAATCAGTATGAACTTGTTATGTTTTGTCATTGTTTAATTCCAAGTAAAGCGGATGACAAGTGACCATGTCAGAATGGCTTCTAGGCAGAGACGTTGAAACTAAGAACAAACTGACAGTAACCGGAGGGGAGGTGGGAGGGGATAGTGGGGATAAAGGAGGAAGGGTTGTCAGGAACATGTATAAAGGACACAAGGACAAAGACAAAGTGGGGCAGGATCAACGGTGGGAAGTGGGGATGGCTGCTGTGCGGGGGAGTGGTGGGTGAGAATTGGAAGCAACTGGACTTGAACAACAATAAAAAATGTGAAAAAAATAAATAAAAATAAAAAATGTAAAAAAACATGAAAAAAAAATAGCTTCTAGGGAAGGTACCCTCAAAAACAGATTAACGTCAATACAACTCTTTAAAAAAGAAAAAAAAAGAAAATATTCAAGGGGGGTGGGAATCTAAAACTTTTTTTTAGTCACACTTCGGACCCTTAGAAGGAGAAAGGTTTTACATTTCTCTAAGGGTAAACAATTGGCTTTAGGGTAATTGAAATCAAGGAGGGACAAAAACAGAACATAGACCTATGTACAACAAAGTTATGACAAGTGTTTTGAAACATATGGTAAGCAAATTCATACATTAAGCGTCTCTGGTTTGTCTGATTTCTAAAAAGCCAAGGAAGTTAAATTAAGTTGACTTATTTCCCAAAGTGGTCATTCAAATTATGCTGCCAGTAATGAGACATCAGTATCTCTGAAAGCAACAGACTTAAAATACATAAAGACATGTTTATGGTCTGCTATCCTATGTCTAAAGTACTCTAAATCTGATACTGCTTTAGGCTGAGTTTCCTGGAAACAGACACTGAGACAAAGATTTGTGTTCAAGTGACTTATTAAGGAAGTGCCCCCAGTAAAAGAACTGGGAAAGGGGGAGGGAAGCAGGACAGAGAAGGAAAAGGAGGCCAGAAGGCTCTTCCAGTGGATGGTAGCACGGGCCTGATCCTGAGAACTCTGGAGGTTTGACGGCGCCTTGGAGAGGTCCCCACCTGAAGTAAAGAAGCTGGAGCTTTCCTACAGCTACACTGCTGGTCACTGGCCAAGGCCATCCTGGGAAATGAGATATAACCTCCCAGATACTTCCCAACCTCCAGAGCAGTCCACCAAAGTAAAAGTCGTAAGCACTGCCCTTGGAAGTAAAAGCGCAAGAACATACTGAAACAGGGAAGGGTGACTTTTCATGGATCAGAGGGTGAGAGAAAAAATAAAGTCAGAAATGGTTAGCTTTCCTCACAATTATTCGAGAACAATATTTTTCTTTCATAATACCTCAGTTTTTCTATTAGGAGCGTGATGGACACAAAACATAGGAACAGTGGAGGTGTACATTATCCCATGTAAGTAGTAGTGGACCAGTCCAACCTAGCTTGAATAAATTAAGGAGGAAGCTAGTAGATTCACATCAAAACATTTTTATACTATAAACACGGCTAATTCAAAGTATGAGCTTAGTCAGCTTAAAATAAGAAAATTGCTATTATTTAGTTAGGATTGTGAGACAACAAAATTTTACAAGTATAATAGTGATACTTTCTATTAATTTTCTATACACACACTCTTAAGGACAACCATATGGTTTTTGTAAATCTTTTTCCAATGTCATTTTGTTTTCATTATAGTCATTAAAATGTAATTTTATGCCTGTTGAAACTAAAGTAATAAATTTGGCTTGTATATTGTATGTCTTTTTTATTCCAGTTTTCTAGTGTTTTTTTGTTTGTTTGTTTTATTTTGCTTTGTTTGTAGTAGTTGTTGGATGATGTCGGCCCTTGGCAGATTTTAACAAACTTGGTCCAGCACCGCAGCTAGTTTGAGAATCATTGCTGCTCCCTGACGCCTCAGAGGACACGGGAGAAAAGGGGGAGGAGCAGGCACACCCACATTAATCATAACGACCCCACAGTAAACACGGCTTGGTCTGAACCACCGGAACACACGATTCGAGAAAGGATATGAAGTCAGCCTCATAAAGTATGAAACCTAAGTCCACACTGCACTTCTTCTGCGGTGACTGGAACAGGTTTTTCCTCGAGATTGAAACCAGAAACGAGGATGAAGAAGTAGGGTGCCATCTTGTGGACAGATCAACCAATTCCAGGTCCAGCTGTGCCCTAATCCTCTGTCCCCCTTTACCCTCCCCGCCTCAGAGCCTCAGCCTGTTACTCAGAACTCCAGCACTTTCTTTCAAAAACAGGACGCAAGAATAAGAAAAACGCCCCTGCCAGCCCCATTTTCCTTCCCAGCAGAGCCGCATGTGGGGAGATGGGCTTTGAGCCGGCTTCTTTAACCATGGGACAGAAAGAGTCCACCTGCTCCTGGCTGGCGGGCACCCCTCCGTGGAGCAGAGCCCCTGCGTGACCCCCACCCAGCTGTTTCCCTCCATCGTTCACCTGTCACAGAAAGCCCATGAAGCAGGAAGAAACCTGGGGGCCAGCCCGGGATTAGCTTCACTGTGTGCAACAATAGATGGTGTGTGGGGAGGCCTTTTAAGTCAAGTGCTGCCACAAGCAGTGCCGTTCGGAGGAAATGATGGCTGTGAGGGATTTAGGAAGTCATCTGTCACTTGTTTTTGAGCAGCACCACACAAAAGCAGGCTAGATATCAAATGGCAATCTCACTTCCAACGCTTTCTTTCCCCAGCCATGCCCAGAGACTTAGTTTAATGTATAGTAATCACTCATAACCAGAAACTGAACACGTGTCTCATTCTCTGCTTTCAGTAACCAGTGGACACGAGGAGGAAAAAGAGGCGATCTCTTTTCCAGGTTCAAATCATCAATTAATTTACTTTTTCCTGGATTTCTAATTCTTCTAAATTTTTAGTCACAATTTAAGGCCATTAACAGAGCACCCTTGTAAGAATTTGGGTTGCAAATAATAGAAATGCAACTCAAATACCGTGAGAACAGGGCAAAAAAGAAATGGGTTGGAAACAAAAAAAGAAAGAAATGGGTTGAATCGCTCAACTTGAATCCTAGGTGGGCTTCAGACAGGGCTAGAGGCAGGGCCTTAAACAGTCCCACTGGGGATCTCTGTCTTTATCGCTCAGCTACACTTCCTGTAATATGTGGCTTTATTTTGAAGATAGGCTTTTAAAACAGTAAATTAGATCTTATTGTCCCCCTGCTTGAAAGTCCCCCAGAGCTTCTTGCCATCAAACAGAGAATGAAATTTGAACTCCTTCTTAATACCTGCAAGGCCTTACCAGGTATTGCCCTGGACTCCTCTCCAAGCTTCTCACCTTCCCCTTCTACCTCCAACCATGCTGGCCTTGTTCTTCAAGCCTGCTGAGCTCTTTCTGTCCTCAGCGTTACATCTGTTGTGCCCTGCTCCTGAATGCTTTTCTCCACAGCCTATTCTTACACCACATTCAGGACATGACTCAAATACCACCACCAGGATCACCCTTTTTAAAATAGTTCCCACTTCTTCCATCACTGCACCCCTTTTCTGACTTTACATTTATAGCACTTACTGATAACTCAATTAGTTTCCTTTGTTAATTTCTGCCCCACTCGAATATAAACTCCAACTAGTGTAGAAATCGGCATATTTTATCCACTGCTAAATTTCCAGTGTCCAGAAAAATATCTGGCACATAAAGGGAATACTGAAATCCTACAGAAGGAAGGAAGGAAATGGAAGGAGAGGGGAATTCCCTTTCTCCCAAGACAGTCCATCCACTCCATCCGTCAGCTGAAAACCACCTGCCTAATTTTTCATACATGTTCCTGTTACTGTCTTCTGGAGAATAAATATATAGATAGATAGATAGATAGATAGATCTTCATTTGGCATGATAAATACTTGTTGGATGGATGGACGGACAGATGGTTGTTGGTCTCAATCTGTGATATATCAGAATCCTTACACAAGATTCAATCATTTTTGTTTAAGTAAATAAATACTCAAAAGTAACTACAATTCTTTACATTCGTTTGC
This sequence comes from Macrotus californicus, assembly GCA_007922815.1. Taxonomy (NCBI): domain Eukaryota; kingdom Metazoa; phylum Chordata; class Mammalia; order Chiroptera; family Phyllostomidae; genus Macrotus; species Macrotus californicus. The sequence continues at coordinate 16,642 of VMDR010013922.1, read as the reverse complement.
TCCTCATCTGTCATCTCTTTGAAAAGCCGTAGGTTTCAGATAATCACTGAACGTGTACTTGGCTAGAAGTCTTCCATGAATGTCAGGACTTAGGAAAACATATCTGAATATTTTTATGAAGAGAAAACTGTTACCATGATGCCCTCTCCCCACAAGTCTCTGGTACATTTCACTTGTATCGAGTGAGCCTTCTAATTTCACCTCCCAAGCAGTAAAGCTGCCCACCTTCTGCACAGAATCCAGTCATTGTCCTCGGCAGGTGCAGCAGAGGATCCTTACTTCAACCCCCTTCTTCCCGTCAGACCCTATCTTCTACCCTCCCCTAACTTGCACCCTCCCACTCCTCGTGCGCGGCCCCACCCTTTGGCTGCACAGCTGTTCGCCAGCATGTAAGAGTGGCCTCTCTGCTCACAGGCTCCACCCACTTCGCAGGTTGCATCCGCAGCATCATGAGTGATCAAAGCTCACGACTAGACTCTATCCCTCAAAAGCCTGGCTGTACATCCCAGCTCTGTGGAACAATTTGTGGTCATTTTCATTTCACAAGAAAACTAGCCATGGAGAGCATTTGAGGTTAGATGAAAGAAGAAAAAATTATGGTTGCAGACTCAGTTCTGAAATCTAATCAAGAGAGGTAAGGAACTCCTTCCAGAGAGGATTCAACATTGCTTCAGTGGCTTTCTAGATGAAAGACGCCACTCAATGTTGACACTCTTTACCCAAAAGACAGTCAAAATGGTTAAGAAGTCAGGATTGTATTTAAACCATGAGTCTTGCACTGTCCTCTCAAGATGTCCCAAATATACTCCTGTCATATACACACCCATGGATACACCCAACTCATGGGCGTGCACATACACAAACACACACACATATTTTGCTCGCTTTCTAGCCCCTCTAGCCCCTGAGCATAATATTGGTCCATCATAATTGCCAAGATTTATCATCAATCCGAGCCTGTTCCAATACTTCACAAAAAAGGATCCCATTTCACTCTTCCAGCCACACTATGACTAGAACTATTGTTATCTCCACATCACAGAAGAGGATGCTTTCATGTGTTTATCTCTTTTGTTTCTCTTATGTAACCAGCATCTACAAAGACGCTGTTATTGACCACAGTTTTTAGACATGGAAACTAAGGAGCAAAGAAATTAAGTCACTTGAATAATCAAGACCACCCACCTGGTAAGTATTGTAGGATGGATTCAAAACCAGGACTCTTCAAATCTGCCACCCATACTTCCTCTTTTCTCGGCTGCCTGCCTCCCAAAAGTCGCCTGCCATAAAAAATACGAAATCATGCAATTGAGTGCTCAAAAGTACATTTTAGAGAAGAGAGAGGTAAATGTACACAGATAAGCTAGGATGAATTCATTGCAAGTATTGAGCATGAATTTAACTGTGAGCTGCTACAAGTAACTAGAGCACAAATCATCCGTGCTGGTCCCATGGGTGAACCAGCACACGACCACGTCGGAGGTCAACTTTCTGCATCTGGCAGGCTCAGTTTTTAGTTACTAAGAATGAATTTGCCATGCCCTGTCCTGACGTATTAAGAGGGATGTATTCGATTCTACATATGTAGCCACACAACACTGCCAGAACTAACATACACATAGAATACAGGGGCGACTCTCCCGTAACATAGAAGGAAACTATAGGCCACGATGGGTGTTTGCTAAGGCGTTCTGCCCTCTCCTCTCGTCCACTCAACAGTACCGTAAAGCAGGTATTGACAGTCACCACGTTACAGATGAGAATGCTGAAGGCCAAATAACAACTAGAGGAATGTGGTTTGAGATGTCACTCCCATTTCTTAAGAATGAAAAAATGGGTGTCTTGTGCCAGTTCCGCCCCTTACTAGTTAGTTGTGTGACCTGGGGCAAGTCACAGAAGCTCTCTTGATACGTGAGTCATCATCTGTCATCTGGTAAAAGGCCTCATTGGGTTGGTGGGGCGGTGAAAGTAAAATATGGATAGAAAACCTCTTAGAAAAAGGATAGAGCCCTTGATAAATTTTAGCCTCACTAGTTCTTATTCAGAGCTTAGCTCAAAGTCACATCCTCAGGGAAGCCCTCCCTAACCTTCTCAACTACACTGGATCCCCATACGACCTTCTCCTTTGTGTGCTTTATTGGAGTCACGATTTTACATTTATGAGCTGATGGGGGGGGTTCTCCCTGCCTCCAGTCTGTGGCTCGGTGAAGGTAAAAGCTGATTTTGTTCAGCATTATAACTTCAGTCCTTAGCACCATGTGTGGTGCTTAGTAGGCATGAAATAAATATTTGCCAATTAAATGCATCAATATATTAGTATTAACATAAAATTATACTTTTATAAACTCAGAATGTATACAATTATAATTTATAAAATTTAGAATTATAAAAAAGTTAGCACCCTATTTATTACCCACAAGCAACACCTCTAGTCATCCTAAACCGTCGAGAACTTGGAGGTAAAAAAGAAAAATATTCTTCTGTATAGAAAATGACTGTCATAAAGTCAACACACTTGACTCTTGAGGAAAGGCAGATCCATCCTTGAGTCATTATTTTGACAATCAGGTATAAAATAAGGCAGGGGGTGACAGCAGCTGGGACACCTTACAGCTGGTAAAGTGACAGGTGACAGTGGCAGGAGGCAGAGTGAAAGTGCAGGCTGGCTCTCCAAGGCAGCGGTCCAGGAGCATTTAATGTCAGGGTCAATGGCCTGCACACCTGCATCCCCTGGAGACACCCTGTCCCCACAAAGTGCAACAGCTGATGTTCAAGGAAAGGCCCTGGGTCTGTAATAAAGGGAAATACTGTCTGAGACTCTCAGTGTGGAAACAAAGGGATGTGGTCAGAGATCCCAGCAATGTCTGCTTCTGCTGGAATGAAAGCAAAAACTGTTCCAGCTGTAAATAAACTTCCCTAAAAAACAAAATATGTATGTCACCCCTGTGACTGCTTTGCATAACTGAGGTGTTGGTGAACACATGTGCTCAGCAAGCACAGGTTAGGGCCAACTATTTGTGTTTACACCGCCTCTGTCAGACGTCTGCACCCCTTCTACAAAGGTCCTATAAGTGATTCCCCACAACAAACCTCAGAGCATCACAACATTTTCTTATATAAGTGACTTAAATCAGATGCAACTCTGAGGCCATCTCTCCGTGCCAGTCGGGAAAACAGAACCTAACACCGACTTACAATGCAGCGAGGTGGCGGGGGGAGGGGGAGGTTCAGGGGCCAGAGAAGAAGAACAAGGTGGTAAAGACGACACTATGATCCTTTGCAGATTCAAAGAGAGTAAATTTTTTAATTGGCACAAGAGTAAGAAAGTCTCAGTGAGAGCCAAGGCAGAAGACAAGTTGGCTGTCACGGCTGAAGTTCACATGTCCATTCGCATATTCACTTGGCTACTTGTCTACCCATAAGCAACTCTCTGAACTATTCTGCCCCTCGGTTTCTGTGTCTATAATGTGTGGAAATGACAGTACCACCTCACAGGGTTCTGAGGAGGCTTAAACAGCTCATGTTTGTAAAGAACAGCAGCTGGCAAGAAGAGCTATTGTTATTATTAGTATTATTATATTAAGTACCTACTCTATGTTGTGTACTAAGCTATGAATGGTAGCTAGAGCAGGGGAGAAGAAAGGTAATAAACATATAAACAAAAACCATAATTACAGCTTCAGATATGGGGGAAAAGAAAATGAGAAGTTGCCATGGCATAGAAAACAGTGGGCTATAATGATCAGAAAGTGTGTCTCTGAGGAGTTACTGTTTAAGTTGAGAGGTCAGTTGTTCTGAGACTGTGAGGAAACTCATTCCAGGCATAAGAATCATCAGTAAGACCAAAGACCCGGGGGAAGAAAGGACAGGATGGAACAGGACATGTTCTAAGAACAGTTAGGAGGCCCGGAACCCAGTAAGCCAGAGGGAGAATAAAGTCCAGGAAGGCTGGGAAAGCAGGCTAAGCCGAAAGTGGAAGGCCTTCACCCCAACAGTGATGTACCCCAGTTAAGTCACAAGCCTCTAGGCACACAACTCAGAGGATGAGTGGAGTGCCCCTCTCTCCACATTTTATATAAGTATGAATGTGACAGCAAGATCCATCACATAGGACCGCACCCAGTGGTAATTATCATGCTATTTACCTTCTGACATTCTTAAATAAATAATCACTCCTAAATGTAAATAGATACTTATGAACATTTTGTGAATTTATATTAAATTCTAAAAAGGAGAAGACATTAGAGAAAAGAATCGACATTTATCCGGCTCCCTCTCTACGTCAAGAACTGTTCCAGACACTTTGCAGATATACGAAATGATTTCATTCTCACAGCAGCCACATGAGGGAACGATCTCCACATTGCAGGAAAAGATATTGAGCCTAACATCAGAGATGTTAAGTAACTTGCTCAAGACAACCCAGCTAATAAGGCAGATTTGAATTTGAACCTAGAGCTCTCTGGCTCTATTATTTATTTCAGAAAGAGCTATTCATTCAGTATTAAGGACTTCTCATGAGTCAGGGTTCATTTAGTTAGTTCATGTCCATTTCCCTTTGGCATTTAAAATTTTACCTTTCTTGAGACCAGGAGCACAGCATCTAAGAGCCAAGACACTGGCAGACCCAGCTGACAGAGGCAGATGATAAATTCTTTTGTTGTAAATAATGAAAGACACCACAAAGAAGATCTATAGGAGCTAATCCACATGGGACTTTTTTAAGAATAAGTGTTTTACTATGAAAGAAGAAGTTTAAAGCTTTTGAGCATCTTGCAAATAGAAAACTAATTTGCCTTATCAATTTTTGTCTACTGTGCTTGGTCCACAGGATAATTCGTGAGCCACTGTATCAGCCTCACTTATATTGTAGTCTTTCATCATATGGATGCAAGACATACTTCTTGCTGTCAAAACTAATCGAAGCATCTAAAGAAACCAAGGCAACCTTATTTACTTCCTCAAAGATCACAACAAATGTCCTCCTGGTTATATATCTGTATCTATATCTATACATCTACAGACATAGATTTTGGTTTCTGGCTGCACATCAAGGCATTTAAATTAAGAACACTATATCTTCATTTCGAATGTTGGTTGATGTCCCTTAAATGTTTGCTTTTAAAAAAATGAATTCAAGTCTAAAGCTGGCAATAATGGGCACTGTATTATTAACAATTTAAATCAAAGTTTAATGCTTTTGACACCACAAAGACATGGATCCAACATTGCAATAACCTTTGGCAAATAATAGGAAACTAAACATAGGCCTCCCAGGCAGCTAATCTTAAAAAGATATGTTACAGACGAGGTAGTTAAATACAGTGATTTTTGATATATGCTCTAATTCCAGTATAGGGGAGGGATAGAGGTTGTTTAATTTTTATGTCCCCAGAGGATGACTTTGCTCGTAACATTTATAAAATATTGAAAAACAAGAAATGGCACACATGTGAATTCCGCAGTTGTTGTTTTTTTCAGTTGCCCTTGAAAGCAGCTGCCATAAATCTTGGATGAAGTCAAATAAGGCTGATGATTTTGATCTTCAATTCATTCTTTTCTATCCTTCAAAAGGTAAATGATCCTGATGGAATTAGAGCTAAGCAGAATGGCTTTCTTCTGTGATCTGCATAGCCAATGATGCGCGCGGCCATCATTAGCAAAGTGGAGCCGGCTCCCTCGTGCAGCCGTGCCTGCGCGCTCGGCCTTGAACAGCGGCGTTTGGAGCGAAGCACTTAAACCCTGAGCTCAGAAACCTTCCATTTCCCTTGCCCTCCCCACCACCTCTTCCTTCTCCCTTCTGTGTCGGCTCAGCAGAAAGCCAAAGTGTGAACTGAATGTATGAGAATCAAACACAAAGCTCTGTCACCAGTTCCTGGGCTGGTATTTGAAAAAAAGGCTCAGCAAAAGATTTTTTTCAGTGTGACTGTGAAAAGAGTATCATAAAAAGTTGTGGGGAAGCAGGATTTAAGGCTGTCCCAGGCTTCCCTTACGGGAAACGCTGAGGCCTTTCCCATTGAAACATGTAAATTGGATGGATCGTTTTCCATCCCTATGGTAAAACACAATGTCACTCTCTAAGTCCCACTCGGTCACACAGAAGACATCATATCCTGTCATTAGGGATGGCAATAAATGTATTTGTGTAGGTTGCAACTCCGCTTCCGATAGAATCGTCTATCTTCATAAATTCAGTTGCAAAGAGAAATTCATCATGTTTACTGTCTTTAAGAAGGAGCGAGTCTTGTAATAAAGCGTTCTCTGCTCCAGATTCTCTGTATTTATGGGGTCCTTTTCTTCCTGCCTTTAAGAGAACACAGCACATTCTAAACCACAGGCTGTACCTTCATTAACATAACATAATAAATAAGTTATGTGTCTTGAAATGAAGAACGTGCTTGGAGAGGGTGAGAAAGGGTGTCTCTTGCCTGGTAAATGACATCTTTGAAAAGTGTCATGTATAAGAAACTGCAGAGCTGAGCATTTTGAACCAAAATAAAAAAAAAAACAACAACAATAACAACACTTGGCCTTTGTGAAGACACACAACATCTTTTCAGCCTTCCTGACTCTAAAATTGCAGAGAATTGTTGTGAGAATGTGTTCATTCATTGAATGAACAATTATGGAGCACTACTAAGTGCCAAGAATTGCAAAAATAAGAATATAAAAATAATGAAATGGATCAGGAACAATTTCTTTTGAAACATCCTGCTGCATTGTATGCATGCGCACTCATATGCTCTCACAATATAAAACTGATTACTTTTCTAAAAGAAATGTCGAAAAATGGGCTTTTAGGCTCACTGAGGTCTTTTTCTCCCACCTCTCCTTTCCCCCCAGGCCACAGAGAAGTGATAGCCAACGTTGTAAGCCAATCTGGGAGCAAGAGACAGTCAAGGGCTGGAAGAATGTCTCTGAGCCATAGTGGTCTTTGAGCACTTTTATGGCCCATTTGTCAGAAGCTTTGTAGGGTGTCCTGTCCCTTAGCTTTGTCCTTTAAATTGTGTAATTCTATCAATTCCTGCTAGTGTCCTAGAAAATTTATATCACCTTCACTTTATTGCCTAGCTTTAAATGATTGTCTAGGAGGAGAATATTTTTGAACTCGGCTTCTTTCATTTCCATTGCTTTCTTTTCTTTTTTCGTGGGTGTGTGTGTATGTGTCACAGATTTCAAATGGAGAAAAGACTAAATTCTGGAAATTAGTGCAACAGAGTAAAGACTCTGGAGTCCAGCTGCCTGGGTTTGAATTCTATCCTATCTTTTATGAGCTCTGAGACCTTGGGAAAGTTACTTAACCTTTGGTAGCACACTCTCTTTACCTGCAAATTGCAGGGCCAATACCTACCTCAGAGTTAAGATGAGCATTAAATGAGATAAGACTTGTGAAACCCTTGGACATAGTAAATATACAAAAAACAAAAGCTATAATTATAGACTAGTAAATCTAAATTTACTTCCCAATAGGAAAAGAAACAAAAGTTAGATTACTTGCAAACAGAAAAATGTGTGGATACTAGGAACAATAGAAACATTAAGACACAATTTGGCAGACAAGTCTCATTTCATTGTAGGATAGGGCTAGTAGACTGGAGAGTCCAGAGAGCCCCGGGAACCTGTTTCTAGAGTTCCCCAACTGGTTGGGTGTGGTCTCTGACAATTAGGGTGTCCAATTGTCTTCAGCCAAACTAGAATAATTTTGAGAGTGAAAGAAGGTACTATTTAACTAGTGTCAAACAACAGATATAAACCAGAATTTTTAACCAGTAAACCAGGGCATTCCCGGGCAAACCAGTTCAGATGGTCATCATACCTATAATACCTTTCGGATACAAAAACAATGAGGTTGAATGGTTTAGCTGACTTGTATGTAGTTAAACAATCCTACTGCAAAGGATATGATTTGCAAAATTCCTTAGGGCTCCCTCCTTCCACTACCTCTATAGCATTTTTATCAAGGAGCTGGATAAAGATATAGACAGCATATTAATCAAGTTTATAGATAGCATAGACTGGGACAGAATAGCTAATATGAGAGATGTCAGAATGCGGGTTTAAATGATCTTTAAACTGGAAGAGTAAAACAAAGACAAATCAATGAAACTTTTAAAAGAATAAATGCAAAGTCCTGCTTTTAAATTCAAAATAATCAGCTGTACAAATGGGATGCAGGAAAGGCTTGCAACCCTTTTTATGAACAAAAAAGAAAAAATGCCTAGGGGTTTCAGTTGACCACAACCTCACTATGAACACTTAAAAGGCTGTCAAGGTAGAGAGAGTGCATTTGCCTTGTTGTGTACCAGACAGCTGTAATGGAACCACTAAACAACAACAACAGCAACAACCAAACTCACAATGCAAATCAAGACCGCTGTCAGAGTGGCTGTTGAAGGGATTCTAGCATTGAAGAGACCGGATTAGACGATCTCTAGGATTACTTCGAATTCCTGCAAATTTCCACATATTGTTCACACAACATCCTCACTGCCAGGCATCCAAAACACGCAGAGCTGCTAACATTGACTGTATTTCAGGAGCTCGCGGAAACCAAGGTCTAGCATCTTTTCACTTAATTTTAAGGATGCACCTACCCTCTTTCAGGGCAGTTCCTCACTCCAATCTGCCTTCAACCAGCAGACTAGCAGCATCCTAAATGGCAGAGCCTGCTTTCTGTGGTTGCTCAATTGTTCGAAGAATAAACTGTTGGATTTAAAAAGGTAAATAAATGAATATTCATTCATTTTTGTGTCTTTCCTTGAAGATGTTTATGCCATCACTGTTAGAAGAAGCCTTTTTCAGAGAAAGAAAAAAAAAATGTTATAGGGGCTTTAGGCAACCTTCTGCTTAAAATGTCCCTTGAACCTGATATAATTCAGTCTAAGTGTTCTCTATGGAATCAAAAGTTCAATTCTCTCACAAATTACAAACCAATGCAACGATTTCCCCTCTATATAGAGTCTCTTTTACCAAGTGAAAGAAATGCATGGCGATAGGAGAGCTAATGTTTCTGTTGTATTGGTTTTTAGAATTTAGAGCAATGATGGCCAAATACACACTTCCCTGGAATATCAGGAAAGGGTCACACATACACTTCCCCAGTGAGTTAGTTATTGTAGTTGTAAAAACCAAACCCTCTGCTGCCTACAGTAACACTGATTTAAGGCCTAATTCTCTGAGCACACAAAATAAATCCTTCCAGCCAAATGTCCACTGATCTGGAACTAGAATCCACAAGACAATCATCTTCGAAGAATCTTATAGTGCAACTAATGTAATGCAATAAATTTAAAAGACCAGCTTGCTTTTCCCATCTTCTGCCATGGTGGAAAAAAACAACTGCAAAAAGACATCAACTGAGAATATTGCAAAATGAAGCTGAATCAGTAATATATGTAATTTTTTAATTCTACTAACTTGAATATCTGAACTTCATTTTTTTCCTTCCCCTGTTGTTCTTTGGGAGTGTTATAAAATTGCACAAGTTGCTAAGACACCCATATCCATGGTCCTACGATGTAAAAAACAATATTGAAATCTGACAATATCACAGCACAGTTTCTTGAGTTTGGTTAAGCATCTATTAAACTTTTTATATGCCTCACTGACACATGGTGGACTTGATTCCATTTGCTTAATTTTAACTAAGCATCAGTACAGTTCTTTTTTACCTAAAAAAAAAAACTTTCTTTCTTTATTTCTTCCTTCCCTTTCTCTCTCCCTTCCTTCCTTCCTTCCTTCCTACCTTCCTTCCTTCCTTCCTTTCTTCCTTCCTTCCTTTCTTCCTTTCTTTCTTGCCAAGAAGAAAGAGAAGTGCTTAAATCCTTCATTTATCTGTAGATAAAATGTTCAGTGATTTCAGGCAAACAATAAGTCATAAAGTAGACACAGTGATTCAGGCAGTAATCTATGGGCACATAGATCATTTTGCAATGGTATATTAATCATTACACTTAAAGACAGAGCAAGAGGGATGACTTTTTTTAATTCTGTCTATTGCAACTCAGTGACATTCACATATTTTTAATCTGGGCCATTTCTTCAAACAGCAGTGACTGTACTTTAATCTAAAAACATTTTCCAACGACACCCTTTGCATGATGAGAGTAGCACCAGAAAAGGAGAACTGTTTCTGCATACACAAAACATCTCTATCAAATAGTTAAGAAGCCAAGAAGAATCATGTTCCTTTCCAAAAAGACCGAATCCTAAAAACTAAAAGTGCTGCATGATAAAACCCAAGGTCAGCCATCTGCAAACAAGATGACCTTGACCAAGTTACTTAACTCTCCATCCTTCAATCTACTTATCTGTTAAATGTGAATAACTGGTCAACCTCATAGCACGCTACTAAAGAGTTATATATGCAAAGGCTCTGGTAATGTGCATGACCTATAGTAGGCACTCAAAATATAGTCCCAGTTATTGTCATTTCAAAAGTTATCTTAGACATCTCTTGTGCTTTTCATATGCTTACAGAGGTCTCTGATTCAGCAATAGACACTATATACAGGGATAGCAGCAAAATACCTAAAGCTCCATATCTGGGTCACTAAGTAACAGCCCCTGCTTCCTTTCCTCACTAGTATACCTTTGTCCTCTTCACAGTGGAATCTAAAACTGAATGCCAGCACCTGGTACCTGTTCCAATATGCCCAACAATTGTAAAGCTTTAGTAAACAAAAAGTAACTTCACCCCAAGGAAAGTCTCAGAACTCCAATTCACTCTCTGCCAAACAGGTTATTTGTTGCAAACATCAGGATGTTGGGAATCATGTGGCTCTAGCTTATCAACAGATGACCAACCACTTGACATTATGTGAAGAGGTACTATAATTGCTTAGACACAGCCTATTGTAAACATTCTATTGAAGAAAATTAGATTTCTTTAAATAGTTCTTTTCGTGTTGCAAAATTTTTAGTCATTTGTTTTCTAATGTCATATTTTTAATAATTACTGAATTCATAAATTCTAAAGATTCACCACCATTCTGGTTAGAATTCCAGCTTTTGAGTCAATCCCCAGCTCTTGGGCGGAATCAAAAGACTTCTGTATCTTTTAATTATATAAGTCATATGTATCTCTCCTAACTCTGACCTGGAGCAAGTCTGAGTCATCCAAACCTGAAAACTGCCCAGTCATTGATTTGTCGAAGCACAAGCTATATCATTTTTTTAGTTTCAAAGCATGTTAGGTTTGGAAAACACAACCACACCCAGCCTTTGGAGAATTATAGGGCTACACAAACTGAGTGGGTGACCAAGGAAAGGCCCTGCAGATACTGAGAATATTTGCCATTGGGAGAAGTGAAAACTGCTGGGCAGGGTTAAAGAGAGCAAATAAAAGCTTGCAGCATTGGAATAAAAGAGTGGATATTTCTAGAAAGAAGAGCCTATAATGAAGTTAAATGAAAGAAAATAATGTGTGCAACATAGTTAGCACAATGTTTGACACAGAAAATGTACTCAATAAACAGTGATGGTGATGATGGTGGTGCTGATGATGATACTACACCCAATACAATGAGGGTTCAAGGACTTTACATATAAAGACTGTATTTTATTTACTCCTGTGCCCCTAGTATCTAACTCAGGGACTGGGAGGTAGAAGATGCTCAATTTTTATTTGTTGAGCTGACTTGACTAGACCTGAGCAGAGAATTGACACTGATAAGGAATTAACAAAAGGAAAAGGACAGAAGAAGAAAAATCAAAGACTCATGGTGAAAATAAAGGTAAGAACAAAGTGGAAGAGCTGAGCTTCGGGCCACTGTTGAGGGATGCTCTAGTGGGAGAGCTGAGCATCAGGCCACAGTTGAGGGATGCTCTAGATAAACACTGCCCACCTGGCGACAGAGCATTTCCTTCTTTGATTTTCACAGTCCAGAGTCACCTCAAATCAGCATGAAATAAATCGTTGTTTGAAAAAACGGACCTCTCTGCTTTTTAAAGTTTAAAACTAAATTTTCTCAAGTAAGATGAGTCTTAGTAGCTAAGTAGAAGAAGCTTTAAAGAGGAAGGAGCGCACGTTCGGGAGTGTCCAACAGAGTCTGCTTCCCTGAGATGGCAAAGGTAACTGACAAGCACGGGAAGAAAGGATGTCTACTTTAATTCAGATTGCACTCCCCATTATTAACAACAGGAACAACTATTAGTATATTTTTAGGGCTGATTGTACCCCAAACCATGTGTATATCTCAGCAACCTACTGAGGTAGGTGTTATTACCCTATTTTTAAAGAGGAAACCTGAGCTTAGATAAGTTAAATAATTTTTCACACAGCAAGGAAATAGAAAAGTCACATTTAGACTCAGGTTGGACTAACTCCAGAGACTGAATCGTAGTCATTACCATAAACCAGCAGTGTCTTATTCTGCAAGCAATGTGCTCATAGGTCCTACTACATGCTTTAATTTCTCCACTGTTTCAAATGCACTGCATTCGACCATAGGTTTTAAATCTGGAACTATCAACTCCAGAAAGCAATTGCTTTAGTGTGTTTGTGAATTCCCTAAAACGAAAAGTAAGATGGGTATGAGTGTATTGATATGAACATATTTCTGGGGAGAGGAAGGTTTATCGTGACAAATTCTTAAAGGGGGTTATGCCCCCAAAACACATTAAGAACCACTGCATCACACTATTCATTCAAAGACAAAGAACACTTGTTCTCTATCATTCTGTTATGATACTGCTTCTCTGGAAATAGGTAAAGTATCACCACTGTCTTTGTCTTCCTAAATTTAAAAGTACAAGTGAGGGTGAGCGGAGAAAGAGAGAAAGAAATGAAAAAAGGTAAAAAAAGAATGTTTCAAAGAAAAAATAGACGCTATTCAAGGAAAGCCAACTTTGTTAGCCATTCTTAAACTATTGTGAGTATTCTGAGAAAGAGAAGAAAACGGCCACTTGTTTATTTCAATGCCCATTCTCACTTATGCAAAGAACTGTTTAACCACTAGGCAAAGATAAAAATGGGGAGCTCTCTGGTCCTGCACTCTCAGTACAGGTCCAAAAAGGGCCTGGCTCACAGTGGCTGGTAGACAGAGCTTCCAACTCGTCACTTAGACCTGTGCAGGATTCTACTAATGGCAAAGATTGTGGGCTGTGGCCAGTGATGACAACAATCCTCTTTAGCACCTGCTCTCTTCTCAGGGAGGGGGGGTACTCAACTAACCCAACTGCCGGACTCACTCTTCCCAAAGGTTGCAGGTATAGGTTATCATAGACATTTCTTTCCTCCCTGGACTTTTTGCCAGGTAGATATAATACTTTCTACATATTTCTTGCAGGTCCTTTTCAGCATTCAATTTCTCTTGGTGGAAAGCATGTCTGTATATATACACATACACTGTCGGCCACACACAAGGACATATATACCCACACATACATGTGCTCACAGCACAACTAGATACTATGTTCGTTACTAGAGAGGAAATTCATCTGTGGCTTCAAGTGCTTGTTCAAATGACATCCCAATGGTACCCTGCCTGTAACCCATTTTAACACATTTGCCTCTGCAGAAAAATTATTTTCCCTTAAGGGGATCAGGAGTTTTCTCTGGAGACCTGTAGTCTATTGTGCCTTTTTTTTTTAAGATACAAAAAAAAAAAAAGGCCAAGCATAAGCATGTTAGTTTTTATTTTATTTGAGACAAAGAGGTTGTTTTTTTTTTTTCTTTTTCCCCATTGAAAAAATAAGAAAAAGTGATTTGGCCTTTCCAATCTTAAACCAACCCTGAGGTCTTGAGTTCAACCTTTCTCCAAAAAAGAAAAATGTCAGGGCTGAAATGCACCCAATTTCACCTAATCTTCTGTGCTTCACTCTTCAAGAAGATGGATTGAGATGGCTCACCTCACAAAATGGGCACAACTTGATAAAATAAGAAATGCAAGCCTGTTTTTCAAGTCAGTGCACTATTCTGGGGCAGGTTTTAGGCTCTCTGCAATTCACATTTTACAGCTTACCAGGGCCAATTGTGTAATTATACAGAGCACTCCTCCCATTGGCAAGATCCATTGATCTTTAAGTGTACATTTTCTGGCATCCCATAAACTAGGCCTATGAGCCAGCAGTGTTTTCTGCTCCCTGAACAGAGAAGGGCTAATTACTTGCATTTGCAGATTAATGACTTTCAACTAGAAAGGGCAAATGCAAAGGGATAAGCCACAGCCACAGTGACAGAATGCAAATAAAAGTATTTATAAGGGCAGGAAGAGGGGTGGGGGCCATGAAGGGCCATCGATTGATTTTACCCTCTGCACTGTGACACAGGACAATGAGGGAGGGCACTCCACCAGCGCAACAGTCTTCCACAAAGCTACCGCATAAACAAAATCTGCGGATAGATGCAGGGGAGGCCAGGAGGAGAGACAGAGAAATAAATTCTCCACAGAAGAGCAACAGCAATCAAGAAAACTCTCCCTCTTCTCACCCCAGTGAACCTTTGCCTTGTCTTTGTCAGGGCAGCCTTCAATTTCAACCCCCTCTCCTCAGTCCTGCCTCTTACCCTCATCTACAGAAAGGCTGACTTCCTAGCAAGTAAATGAAAATAATATGTTGAAATTCTCTGTTTATTCCCATTTCCTGAAATAACATCATGCCTCTGAGTTTGTCTCATTATTTTTAATCATACTTCCCACGTAAGTACAAAGGTGTGTAACATCTCATTCCTGTGACTTATTAGGTTAGTCCAAGCACAGGTCTTTCCTCCAGTCATAAAATAAAGAGGAAGAGTCAGGTTGGGGGATCGCAGAAAGATCTATACCACTGGTTCCCAGACTTTGAGATTTCCTTGTCTAAAAATATTTTAAATAAAATTGAGGAGATGATATAAGATTTGAAAATTTTTATAGCCCTAAGTAGCTCACTAAAAAATTATTTACCATAATGATCATTGAGTAAAAGAAAGGGTGTTTTAAAACTATAAATAAGAAAAAACAACCTCAGAAAATAAGACAAACTCTTAAATACACTTAGCTTGATAAAAAGCATACTACCATTTCGTTATATTTCTCATTTCTCTATAGATTGGTAGGGCAAGCTTTCTGGCCAAAATGTAGAGCCCACTGGTAGTGAACCATAGTTGATATAGGAGTTAGGACAATGACCTGGGAATGTAAATGTCACTTCTTTTGACCAGCCTTTCTGATCCAAACCCCACCTCCAGGCAAGATTAAGATCCTCTTACAAATTCTCATTGCAATCTATACTTTTCTTGCATTTGCCCCTGACAAAACTGTCATAAGCATATTTATGTTTTCTGTGTGTTCCACTCTTCGTCCACACTTGTCTCTAAGATCTAACACAGTGCTTACCTATAGTAGACACAGTAGATTTTTAAAAACTAGATGAACTAAAAATCTCTTTCTAGTTTCTGCTCTACCACTTACCAGCCAGGTGGGCTTTGGTAAATCATTTAATCCAGCTATTTCTTGCCTCATCCAGCTTGTTTTGAAGATTAAATCAGATGATGCATATGAAGAGCTAGGTCAACTGTAAAACTCTATGTAGCTACAATTGATCAAAAAGAGCAATGAATGAGCAATAGTCTTCTCTCTCTTCAAGTTATATTTCTCCACCTAAACAATCTGCTATTTGGCCTTTGAACAAATCCTGTCAGTTAAATTTCTCCTTCCAGTTAAAATATAACACCAGAGTAGACCTGAAATTTCTAGAGAAGAGTAAAGAGAACACAAGACTGAACATAATGCAAACTGGTTTCCAGTTTCTGGTCTTCCACCATAGTCCTAACATCCTCTTTTGTTCTGTTTCTTCATCAATAAATTGGAGAACATAGGTCAACTCAAAAATTCTAGTTCCATTGGAATGGTTTCATCAGGACGATTAGAAAGGAAATAAGCAGCAGAAGAAAAGAATTTACTTCTTGATACTTAAACATTCCTAAGCATCTGCAATTCGCTTGTAGTCCAGTTTAAATTATTCCAAGTAAGATAAATTAGCTACATAAATTTTTATTAAAACAGAATATTAGCCCATCCTTCAGACCAAATTTGATGGATATCCTGAGCCATCTATCAAATCATTTTGTTTTTGTTTTGTAATAGTTCCTCCAACACTGGTATTCTTCACAAAGACTTTTATCTTTTACAAACTGATGCTACGCATGAGAATTAAAAGTTGAAATGCTTCAAATTCAATTCAACAGATGTTGACTGAGTGGCATAAGAGAAATTGCATCTGACCAATTGAATAGGCAACGAAGACTTTATTCAAAACTTGCAATAAGTGAGATTGACCTCAACTCCTCTAAAAGGGCAGGAGGATTTTGAAAGCTGAGGTGAGTTCATGGAAAAGTACTGGAGGACTTTACTATGGGGGAATGATCAGTGTGATGAGGTCATCTGTGTTTGTTGTCAGTTACCAACGTTAGGCTTCTACCCCTCCACAGAGACTGGGAGATAGGAACTCTTTCTTTACATTTATTTATTTATTCATTTATTTATTCATTTATTTATTTATTTATTTTTCAATTACAGTTTATATTCAATATTATCCTGCATCAGTTTCAGATGTAGAGCACAGTGGTTAGAAAATCATGTACAGGTACTTTACAGAGTAGTCCCCCCCACCCCGCCCCGATGTTTCAAGTACTCTCTTGGCCCCATACGTAGTTATCATAATA
>VMDR010013921.1:0-24241 GCA_007922815.1 Macrotus californicus | reverse complement strand
AAATGTCATTAAAAGACAATAAATAAATGCCTAAGGGTGGTTTAAAGAGCTGGTATGTCACCTGGGACTTGAAGATCAGGAAAATCTTAGAAAGGAAAATAAAAAATTAGGGGAGAGTATTCCAGGCAAAAGAAATAAAACAAAAATCTTGATACTTTTGTTATTCGCTCCACACTTTTGGAATTTTCTTCTGTATTTAACTTGCTCCCATGCCTACCTGTTAAAATGGCTAGCTCATATTTATTACTTAAGACTAGGTGGGGGTCCCATCCTTCTGCAACCCTCCTCCATGCAATAGGCTGTGACTTCTGATTCGGTTTGATTGGGATTAAGAAAGACCCTTTCCAAGGCCTACCCATTTTCTTAAATTAATTTCCTGCCACTTATTTTTACAAGTTATAATACTAGGAATGACTCATTCTTGTCATCTTCATTTCCTTCACCTCCACATTCAATTCATCACCACGTCTCACTAATTGTTTCCAAAATAAAGATTAAATCCACTTTAAATTTTAAAAAATGTAGCATATACATACAATGGAATACTATTAAGTCATAAAAAGGAATGACATTTTCAATGATAGATGCTATGACACGAAGATGAACCTTGAAAACTTTATGCTTAGCTTAGCGAAATAAGCCAGACACAGAGGGATAAATACTCTATGCCTTCACCTATATAAAGTCCTATACTGGACACATTCATAAGGACAGAAAGTGGAATAGACGTTACAGGGAGGAGGGGGAGTTACTGTTTAATGGGTACAGAATTTTTGGAGAGGATAAAAAAGTTTTGGGTATCAATAGTGGTGAAGGGCACACAACACTGCAAATGTACTAAATGCCACTCCACTGTACACCTATGAATGGTTAAAGCGATAAGCATTTATTATGTGTTTTCTACCACAATAAAATTTTTTTAAATAAATGAAAAATTAAATCTATTCTCTCCAATTCTACTTCTCTGGTCCAAGCCACCACCACCTCTCACCTGGACTATTGAAATACTCACATTCGATACAGGCCCTATCATTACACATTCCCTGCTACCTACAGCTTATTTACTTCATTCCAGGAATATTAAGTGTGTAACTATTACAGAAATACACCAAATCATTTCCCTGAAACAGTTTTATACTTGCTATTTCCTTCTGGAGGAAGCTCTTCCTCTGCTTCACTATAGGCATGGTTCCCTCTCATAATTCATGTTTCAGCTGAAATGTCATGTCCTTCTTAAAGCAGTTTTTGCTGACATTTATTTTATATGATAGAGCTCTATTTTCTTTACTGCACTGAACCCAATTTGTAACTTCTCTTTTACCAGTTTGTTTAGCTTGAGCCACCACCTAAGATGGGGAAGATAGGAGAAGACCATGTCTGAAACAGATTAGGCTGGAAGGGTTAGCTAAACATAAAATGTTCACATGAAAACATGAATTTGGAGTTAACCCTTTCGGTGCGAGCGCTCTTTCTGCCGCAACACTCCCGCTGTACGAGGTGCCGCGCCGAAAACACGCACATAGCACATGGTCAGTCCTCCTTTCTGTGAAGACTTTCCTAACCTTATATAAGATCTCTGCTTAATAAAACAATGCTTTTTTCCAAGTGTTGTTTGTAACTTTAATATTAAGAGATAGTTATATAAAATTCTATCAATTGTATAAGTAAAATTTATAAAAATTATATACAGATGGATGCCGGATATATTCGGCGCTTGTCCACGCAGGTCATCAGATGGGCACCGGATATATCCGGCACCCGCACCGAAAGGGTTAAAGGAAGAGACTGAGACTGGAGATACAAATTTAGGAACAGTTAGACTATGGGTGACATTTAAAACCACGAGAACGATGAGACAATGAGGGAAAAATGGAAGATTCGGAAGAGGCGGGGACCTGGGACTGGGTCTTGAAAGATGTTTAGAGGTTTTATAAAGTGGAATTCAACAAATTAGAGAGGTAATTAATAAGGAAGAAGAAAAACCAGGGCCACGTGGTTTGACAACAGGCCGAGATGGGAAACATGTCAAGAAGAAAGGAGTGGTTTCTGTGTTGTGTGAGGCTCTGGGTTCAAGGGAGAGGGGCACCGGAAAGCTTACACTCAGTCCGACATCGCGAGGGTCGCTGGGGACCTGAAAAGAGCACTTTCAGTCAAATGCCCTCATCTAAATGGGGTGGGGAGAACAAGACTGCGGTGGATTAAATAGCAAAAGTGAGGGAGGTGAGAAAGTGCAGACACTGTGTGGGACTGTTTATCTTGGAAGAAGAGTGGGAGAGAAGGTACTGAGTGATGAGAAATCATCGGACGTTTTTGCAGAGATGTGAGATACTGACATGGAGCTATGCGGTAGGAATGAGCTGGTAAAGAGGAGTACATGATGCAAGCGTGAAACAGGGTAAATAAGTGACATACCCAGGAAGGTGGGAACCATGGGGTCTGGGGCACTAGTAGGAGGATAGAGCCGTGACTGGGTGGAGGGACGCTTTCCCCACCGGTAGGTGATCCAAGGCAGTCAGGAGAACACAGGTGAGCACATGGCGTGAGAATTTGGATTTGGTGGTGGAAAGATGAGAGAGTCTGCCTCTGGTGACCCGTGTGTTCTCTGTGAGTTGTAGGTGAGGTCATCAGCTGGGTGTAAGTGTGGAGGAGGGGAAAGAAGTTCGAGAAGAGACATGAAGGTACAGAATAGTTGTCTTGGAGAATGAGAACGCAACCACCTGGGACAAAGTCATGGCTGTTTCAGCTGGGCAAAGCAATCATGCTAACGAAGTGAAAGCAATCAGACGGGTTTTGTTATTTTGTTTATTTTGTCAGCAGGAGTGGAGAAGGAGATAGAGGGCTTCTGCCAGACGTTTTGTCAGCCAAGTGATGGAGAGAAGGAATATGAGTGTGTAAAGGGAAGTTTGAAGAAATCAGTCTAGAAAGATATGCAGAAAGTTACATTGAGACCAATTCATGGAGGGCACCGAAGGCCAGGCTAAGAATATAAACTTTACTTCCTGGGCAATGGGAAGCCATTAAAGTATTTCTGACTATGAAAGTAATTTTGCCAAAACTGTGTTCTTGCACAGTTAACCTGCCTTTAATGTAAAGCACTGAGATGGTTAAGAAAGAGCAACAAGATCACTTGCGAAGGAACAGAAGTTAGTTAATCAAGATCAAAATGAAAATAAGCAACAGTTGACTTCAGTCAGACCCCTGAAGGTTAAATTCCTAAAAGATCTTGGTATCTATGGAAACAAGACCAGCTTGAAGGGACCATCAGGCCACAAAGAGACAATCCTAAGGGCTAGGCTAGGACTAGGGAGGATACTCCTAAAAACTGGAAGCAGAAATACATCAAGGGACATATCAATTAATCACAGAATGAGTAAGAATCAAAGAAGTCACCTAGTGCATCGGAATCAAATACATAATCATAAAATTGTCAAGTAGTGCTATGGCCAGGGGAGATCAGGAAGACGTCAGGAAGTGGTACACACACTGGGTGGAGTCAGAGTGGCTCAAGGCAGAGACCATGGCCAACACAAGGATGCTGGGCGCTGACTCAAAGTGCTGAGCAGGGCAGGTAGGCCAGCCAATTTAAAGAGTAGATTAGAAAGGACTTTGGAACAAATGTTCAGTTTAGTTACTCAGGACTGGCCAATTTAATGACAAAGCTCTGACCTGGACCCCGAGTGCTAGATTTTGTCCCACCTAAACATGTGTACATGACATCGGTATGAGTTGAAACAGTAAAGTGATGGTTTGAGTTACAGCGGTAAGTCAGAATCAGCTTGTTACGGTACAGTGCAGAAAAATTAGTAATACTTCAAATCAGTTTTAGGCTTTGAGAATCTCCTTCAACTTGGGACCTGGTAGGCTATGCTAGCGATCCCATGCACATGACTGGCAGTCTGAAAGTGCACTCTGTTCCCTGGTACATCTGCCACTTTGGTTGACTTTAACATTTTAACTTAATAAGCAAACCCTCTCCATCATCTAGTAATTCATAAACATGTTAAGCAATGGAACACCAGCACAAAATCCCATTAAGTTTGATTCAGTATTTGTCCATCCCACATTTCATGACCATGAAGCATCAGGTCCTGCAGCTAGGCTGTGGATACAAAGAAAAATTTCTGTTTCTCTTCAAGAAACCTGTAGTATACTAGTAAAGAAAGCTAAGCAAAGAAAAGTTAATAATAGATGTTATGACTGCAGTGTGCACAAGGTTTATGGATGCATAACTCCCGGGAAGGCCAAGGAGTGGGTGGAGAGATGCTAGTGGTGATGGAGGTAGTTCCAAAGAACAGTCTGAGGAAGGATCAGAAGAAAGAAGGGGGCAGGGTTGTTGATAGGGGTAAAAGGTTAACGCAGTTTAGAAAGAGGAAAGAATGGGTACAAAGTCTTCAGTGACCAAGAGGCACTTCAGGGGAAATTCCCAGTAACTATACAGCATTATAACATTTCAGTTAGGTTGGGTTTTGCTCATTTCACGTGGATTTTATTTCTCTAGTGTAATCTTTATTTTTGTGTTTTTTACTTCCTTGATCTGAAGCTCAATCAAGATATTTTCCATTCTTTCTTAGGTATCATAAGACCAAATATAATGGATACATTCAATAAATCCAGAAACAATACAAACAAAATCTTATCAAAATAGAAATATACATGTGAAATCAGTCATTAAAAAAGAGTAAGAGTGTTTGTTTATTCCTTTAAATTAACCAAAAGGAAAGCTGATATAATTGAAGCAATAAAAGACTGATAAGTTGATCAGATTTTTTCCTGGAAGGCTTCGGAAAAGGACCGAAGCCTTTTTATGTAATATAAATAAGGGTGCTTATCAGCATGTGTTCATGGGAAAAGAACAAGAAAACCTCACACCAGTTTCCATTTCCTCAAGAATTTATCCTGAAGTAAATTCTGAGCATCTTGGTACTGCTTTATTGACAAATAAATTAAGGTATATTTAATTGTGTTTGCCAATAACACCATGTACACATTGTTTACAGCCCACGGCTTCTGCTAAATAAAGTACTTCCCTTTGGCTTCAGATCAGAAGTAACCTCAAAAGAAGGACATCATTTCTCAAGTTCAATTACTGACTCTGGGGACTCATATAGAAAAGTTATGGCTATGAAAAAAGATCAGCCACTTGCATCTACATAAGTTATTTATGGCATCAATATAGGTGGATTATATAAGGTCTATTCTTCTATTTTCTCTTCTGATACAATAAATGAAGATAAGCACAGATGCTCACTTTTAGAGTAGTCAGCTCTCTGTTTCCTTCAATGACTGCTGGCAGTCTGTTGGATTTGTGCCATTAATTATGTACATTCTACTAACCTTCCCATCTAAGACCCCAAGACTCTTAGCTACTAAGATCCACAAATAAAATCAGCTAGATAAATGTGGCATTTCCACTTTCTCATGTAACCCTATTTGAACTATAAATATAGCAATAATATATTTAGGATTCTGTAGCACACCTCCTGATTTCAAATATTTTTTAGTATGAATGTAATTTTGTATGTTAGAACAATGTCAAGCAGTGTCCTCATTTTTAGTTCTACTAATATGGTCAATATAGATACATGAGATTTTAAAATTTGGAAATGTAAAAGTGTATTTTAAAAGAGTTCTTTTAAAACTTCAAGTAGTTTTTAAAAAATAGAAATAAGCCCTGGCTGATGTGGCTCAGGGGACTGAGTGCCTGAGAACCAAAGTGTTGCCGGTTCGATTCCCAGTCAGGGCACGTGCCTGTGTTGAGGGCCAGGTCCCCAGTTGCGGGTACATGAGGAGCAACCACACATTGATGTTTTTCTCCCTCTCTTTCTCCTTTCCTTCCCCTCTTTCTAAAAATAAATAAAAAAGTATTTAAAAAGTAATAAAAATAGTAAATAAAAATTACATATAAATTAGTGAACATTATATATAACTTTAGAAGAAAACGAGTAGTGTCTGGCGGTGGCATACCTTACAAAAATAAAATAAAAGCAAATTGAAAATTAACTACTTTTTGTCAGAAATTTACTTAGCATCCTGGGACCAGGGGTTTTGCCATTCATCCGGAGTTAGAAGGACCTATCCACCTTAAAGAGCTATTAAAATTGCTACTTTTGTCAGCTGGGATAAAGAAACTGGAAGAGACCCTCAAACGGGTGAACATATTTTGAGTCATCTTAGAGAAGGAGACTTTAACTTGAGGTCAGGATCCTGTTATAGGCAGCCCAGAGTGACAAAAATTTTGCCACCCTATTCACTTACACATTTATGAACTTTTTAAGAGTTAAGGTAATACTAGGACTGGATCAAACTAAGTGAGTTTTACCTTTTTGACCCAAGCCTCTAAGTGCTTGTTCTGCCTTTGAGGATTCATAAGGATTCTTATTTTCATCTACCCATGAAGCGTCATGTAACTCTCTTGCATCCTTTTATTTCCTTGCCCTCAGAAATTCACCTTTTGTAGTTACGTTACTGATCGATTTATAGAAATACAAATTCAGTTTGTGGCTGAGGGCTCCTCTTTCCTTTGATTGCCAAACTCTATGCAAACTTCCCGGGAATAGGGACAGAGTTCCTTCCTTACTCACTAGGAGTGGCCGAGGAGACAGTGGCCCTTGGACCATGTCTAGGCCGTCTTTGTGGAACAGACGTTCTAACTGTGCCCAGGCTGAAAGGACAGCTTGGTGTGGCAGGACTTCCAGGTCTTAATGGGAAACTGAGCGCAATGTTCTCAGCCATAATTCCTGGGGTTAGGAAAAGCACTGGCAGAGAGCAGTACTGTTTCCAGGTCCTGCAGGCACCGATTATTATGCCAACACAACTAGTACGCATCTCCTGGATCCATGGGCATATCAAGCAAATCGGGAGTAATGCTGTTCCTTTTACGTTTTCTCTTTATTTCTTCTTAGTTATATGTTCTCTGTTCAATATCAACCTGTGTTTTTGTTTTTTTTTTTGTTTTTTGAATGAGGAATTTGGAGACATGGCAAGGTAGTCTGTTCCAAGGAAGTAGGTCTTTAAAAACAAATATTCTTCCAGACTCCTGCAATGCACATAGTGGTATTATCTAATGTGTATGTAAGTATATATCTAACCCTATCTCACTGGCCAGATCTAAGTTCTGTGCCTTCAAACAGAAGGTACCCACTTGCGCAGCAGAATCTTGCTCTACACATCCTTTCTAAATCTGATTTGATAAGCTCAAGCTCCCCTAAACTTCCATATAGCCAATGAAGTCATCCTCTAACTTCAACATCCTATCAGGAAATACTGAGTCATTAAGTAAAATAATATTGAAGTTTCTGGGGAATACAGGAGAGGATTTCATTGACTTCTACTTTGGCCTGAGGTGGCTTGTACCAGGAATAGCTGCTCATGTATTAGCAGCTGGCTGACAATTGTTTGCAACCCCAAGTTCTCCAATTCATTTTATGTTGACAAATAAATGTGCATCTTCCGATGTTTGACAAAGGAGCATGTGCTATTTCTCTGCAAGTTTCCTGAGAGGAAGCACCTTTCTTCCCAGCTCTAGTTGGGGTTATTGAATAGCATTCTCAAACAGTACATACTCCTCTGGCAATCAAAGCAGTCTCCACGTTTAAGGAGGAAATCTTTGAAACTGATCAAGCTCCATTTCTCATGTGCCTTGTCTGACATTTAGCTGGGGCTTGCCCTTTCATTCAACTTCTCTGGATACAGAAGCCACAGACTTTTTAAAGAAACCGTTCCTTAGGGATGGACAGAAGGAAGGGAATACCATTTCCTGATCATCGTCTAATTCCAAAATTAGTCTTACAAACAAAGGAGGGAGGGGACCTTGACCTTATTGAATTCCCACAGCTGGTGTAGCTAGTAAATACTGGACCCCAACCAAAAATTTCAGAATGGGTATTCTTACTCTTTGTTAATCATAAAATAAATAGATTTCCAGACCTTTTGCAAAGGAAGGACCGAACTATGCAATTTGAAAATGACAGGGAGAGAAAGGAGAGAAATTTGGTATTTTTCTGACGAGATAAAACTGATCTTCAACTCATGGCTGTCTTCTCCTAGTTTATAAGGAATAACTAAAATAGATTAAAGGGGACAGAGAGAGGTATTTGTCCTCCGTCCAGAAGGCTGTCCCTTCTTCTCATATCTGATGACTTTCCCCAGCCCTTTGCCTCCAGCACAGGACCCAGGCATGCACCATGATAATATCCCATTTCCTTGGCCACAGTGACCCATCTATGGGTAAAGATGTGGTAAAAACAGGGTCAAATCCCCTCCCTGAGGTTTCCACACAGGCTCCATGAGAGGTTCCCTAGAACTGGAATAAATTAAGGTTCTTTGATTGTAAGTATTATAGGCCAATGGTAGCTACTTTAAGCAAAGAAAAAACAAGAGTTTTTGGATGGATGTTAAGAAAGCTCTCACAGCTATTAACAACTGAACCTAAAACAGAAACAAAAACAAACTAAGCAAACAACTAGAACAGGAACAGAATCACAGAAATGGAGATCACATGGAGGGTTATCATCAGGGGAGTGGGTGGGGAGAGAGGGTGAGAAGGTACAGGGAATAAGAAGCATAAATGGTGGATAGAAGATAGACAGGGGGAGGTTGAGAATAGTGTGGGAAATGTAGAAGCCAAAGAGCTCATGTATATGACCCATGGACATGAGCTGAAGAGGAGGAGTGTGGGGGGAGGGGGTGTGCAGGGAGGGGGGTGGGGGGAGGAGATGGGACAACTGTAATAGTATGGTCAATGGAGTATATTAAAAAAAAAAAAAAAAAAAGAAAGCTCTCAGCATTGAAGGAAAGCTTAGCAACCAGACCTCGTGAAGGAAGGCGGCTTTAGGAATATGAGCAAAAGCTAACAGACAATTTCTTCAGGGGTCAGGACCCAGCCTCCAGGATGAATCAGCTCTAGTCTTATTCTGCCACACCTTCACTCAAGTCAGCTCAATATTCAAGATCCTGAAAACGAGCAGGTGTAATTGGCTCTGCTGGTCACAGCCTTCCCCTGAGTCAAGGGGGAAAGGGACACCATGGTCAGCGGCCCCACAGGACTACAGTGAACGGGAGAGGAACCTTTCCCCCAAGGAAAATCATACCAAGACGGGGATGTGGTGGCGAGCAGGCAGAAACAGATGTTCACTCCAGACTGTTAAGCCAGGGCAGCCAGGGGATCTTTCTTGATCTGGGCCTGTGATAGCTCAGATGGGGTCGATAGGGACAGAAGAGCCAAATGAGCAATCCAGAGACCCCGTGCTCAGCCTTCCTGCCCACTCAGCAGCCAGTTCATTTCTTTTCTGCTTGAACTAATTTCATTTGGGTTTCTGCCACTTGCAACTAACAAATTCCTGAGCCATGCCTAGTTTTTGTAGGAGTGAATTTTAGATCTAGAGGTCTCTAGAATGTCTTTTTAAAAATTAGAATCACCCTAAGTTTGTACATATTGTATAAGTAACATTTCTTGGGATCTTCATGCAATAAATCCCTGAGTTTTGCGGGGATCCCTGGAGCAGTTGCTTGTCCTTGAGGGATCTCCTGAAATCAGTGAGAAGACTTTGGCTTTGGGGTTCTATTTCAGAAAGCAGCTCAATTTCAGGGAGACTTCAGTGGGGCAAAAAGAAAGACAACCTGATAGGCAATCTCTGAATGAAACCAGGAGATTATGAGGATAATTATAAGCTTTATATCTATGAGGTAAATATTAAAATTCCTTGGGGATTTGCTATACTTGGAAAGCTATACTTGAAGTTACCACTCCTATCTTCTCTCATTTTCCCTACTGCTCATTGCTGGTGTGTATTGGTTCAAATGTAAAATGTCCCACTTTGGAATAATTTCTGTCTCCGAGGATTTAATAGATGCTTAAAACCCTTTTCTGCAAATGCTGGGGTAATAATGTGTGTAGGTGGGGAACCTCCACCTTTTGTTTTCCTAAAGTTCTTGACACCTTTGATCAGGGTAGCAGGAGCCAGCGTAGGCTGCTCGCTTGTGCTCTGACTGGGCCTCACGCAGGCTGGTGACATGGGTGGTGAGCGGTACTTGTTGACAAAGTCCCAGGAGTTGAATCAGTGAGTTCCCAGGACCTTCCTTATTACTTTCTTGGGAAACTCTAGGTAGATTGGTAAAATAAATATTCGTGTTCAGTGGTGACAGAAGGTTGCGTGTAGAATTATTGGTCAAGTAATGGGTTCCTGGTCTCGGGATTAGCAGCCTTTCGAAGAGCTGGGCCGAGAGAAAGTAGGAGAGGAAAGGATGGCGTTGCTCAAAAAACCTAGACACAAACGGACAGCTATTCAAGAGCGGCCTTACTCCGACAAATATTAATATGGCCTCTCTCTAAATGCTTGGAATTCTACCAAGTCAAGATTTTATTTAGGCCAGAGCACTCTTATTAAAACACACTTACACTCGACAGGGTGTTAGTCATTGCATTTTAGTGAAGATTGTTTTAGTAACTTTTTTCCCTAGTTGAGATAAAGTTTACAAAACATAAAACTCACCATGTTAACCATTTTAACGTGTACAGTTCAGTAGTTTTCCTGTATTAACAAGCTTAGGCAACCCATGTCACTGTCTAGTTCCAGAACATTTTCATCACCTTCAAATCCCTGTTTTCTTCACACCTAGGAGCAGCGGGAGCTTTAATCTTAAGGAAGTTTTCAGGAGGAGAGATGAAAACAGGAATGGAAAGTGTGGGCTGAGTGCCTGGGGGAGCACTTCGTGACAAAAGATACTCTTTAGAATGTTGATTCAAAGTTGACTCTGGGGTGTTGGCAAAGAGATATCTCTCCTGGCTTTCTTAAGAATGTAAGACAGCAATAGTTTGATTCTTAAAATTAATGGGGTAGTGTTTAAAAACAGCCTTGTGTCACTGTAAGATCGCTGATGTCAATCTCATTATACAAGCCTTCCCTTCAAATGTGGCCGGCTCTATTCATGCACGGAGTCCTGGGTAAGCCTGCCCCAGGATGTACCTGTGCTACCTGGGAGAGCCTCGTCAAAACAAAGAGATGACTTCAAAGTTGACATGACTCACTGGGACAACGGGAACATGCAAGCAGGGATTAGGTATATTAAGAAAAAAGAACTAAAAAGGAAAACCCGGAAGAGTGCATTCCCTTTAGTAGGCTAACTTGAAACCTCTAAATCTGGTCCCTGATGTTCTGGTCAAACATAGGAGCTTTCATCATAGCAAGTGACTAAATGCTCCAGTGCCAACAGAAGGACTTATCGGTAGTCAATAAGGGCTTTTGCAGAGTAATTTTGTCCTCCTAAGCCAAAGGAAGCAAAGATTGTTTTGAAATTTGACCTTAGGTTCCTGCATACTAAGGTTTATCAAAAGGTGGACTCAAACTCTGAAAGGGCACAACAGGCATTTCACTGAGTTCTGCTAGTAAATGAAGCTGTAAGCGCCTCAGGTGCAGGCTGTGGAAATGACTGAAGGAATCTGCCCTGGGCTGTGATTATTCGAACAAAGTAAAGTCAACAAACAACACTGAGACTGTAAGTGAGTTTCCTGCTGTGCCAGTTTTATAATAAAGGTGTTTTTTCTTTTCAGTTGAACTTTCCATTGACTGAAATCATTTATTCCTTTGGAGGTAATTTAAGTGCATAGCCAATGAAATAGTTTACTCTGTTTGTGTGTTTAAAAAGAAGTTCGGGAGCTCGCCGTTACATCAGTTTGAATGTGCTTTAACGTAGTCCTAGTGTTCTGGAACTTCCCTGTGATCGGAGGGGCTGAATGGCAACCTAATACATACATACAGCCTTACTTGGACAGTGAACCAAATGGAGAAAAAAGAGCATATTTGGGTGAAAAAGAAATTCTCATTTATCTGGAAGTGTTTCATTAATCTGCTAGTTAGAACTATGGGCATCAGTTTGTAACTATAACAGAGAAGTCATTTTATATTAATCCGGTTAACATGTCAGTTAGAATCAACACTGTTTTCCCCTCTTGCAATTTCAACAGCAGGCATGCTCTAGGAGTAGGTGACTATGGTGTCACTTGACGGAGGCTGACAGGGGACTCCTTTCCCAAAGCGGGTCACTTTCAATCTCTTATGGGGTCTGAAATTCTGCCATTGGACATTTATTTCTGGGATCAAGAAAGTCTTTTGTTCGTCAGAAAGAATCTACTCAGAAAGTACAAGTACTCCTGGGTGGGCGACTCAGTGCCATTGCATCACATTTTAATTTGACCATTAACTGGGAGTGTGTTGGACATGTTGGCTTTGTCCTTCACTCTTTCTTTTCTGTGATGGGCCATCCCTTCCTCTAAGGACATGATGTCTCAGGACTTGCTTTTCTCCCAGCCCAGCCCTGTGGGAACTGTCAGTCAGAACATTCCCCTCCCCCACCATTGTTTCCCTTTACACCACCACCCTGTGGCGAGTGCAGGGCCGAAGCTTGTCCAGCCATACATAGCTCCCTACCCTGGCCACAAAGATTATTCATAGACCCTCATGGGTCCCCAGCCCATGCCAGGACAGAGTTTTTTCTTAGACTTTGTCTAACTAGAGCTGCTGGAAAAATGCGTTCTGTCTTCTCTGGAGGACAGGTAGGGGGGAGCCCATAGCTGCTCTTGGCCACGTCTGACAACCTGCCTGAGAGAATGAAATCTCAGTGCAGAGAGAAGCAGAGAGGACAGACACAGTGCTCTCTGAGACCCTGAAGCCATCACACTCCAGGACTAATGGCAGGCCCTTTCTTAGTTTGTTTACACTTGTGCCAATAAATCACTCTTTCTCTTTAAGTCCTAGTCCCGGACATCTGTCATTTGCAAACAAAGGTCTGAGAACTGAAAACAAACATTTCAGAAAAGGACACCAGATAACTAGGGGTGGGACGTTTTCTGGTTGAGGAATGTGTGTAGGAGGTGGTTCTGTGGTTAAATGGGGGTCATTGTATGTTAGAGTTATCAGCATCTTTCCAGACTTTACTTTCAAGTGAATTGACAGGGAGGGCAAGGTGACCAAAGTCTCTGAGAGTAGGAGCTGCTGCTATTGCTCTGGACCCACAGTGGCCTTGCCATCCCCTGGGCTGTGGAACTCAGGGTGAGGCCGCTCGGCACCCACTGGAGAGTAAGAATGTGCACGCATTTGATTTAAGACTTGAGTCCTACACCTCAGTCCACTGACTCAGTTTCTGCAGCAGCTCAGAGACACAGCCTGTCTTCAACCATGACTGACCTCGGAAAACCTGGCTTCACGGAAATTTATATCTGTTGACACTACAGTAGATTTCTTCCCCCTGTACTAGAAGTTTGTTTGTTTTTAAACAAAAATGTAGAAAAAAATGGGCAAAGAAGGGAAGGTGGGACTTAATACTTTCCATTCTCTCCCAGACCATCAGAGCCCTGGTACCTCAGTATTATTTTAACTTTGCACGATGAAAATAGCAAAGGGACAAAGTCATCATTAGACAGCAAGCGATACTATTTTTGTCAAAAATGAGCAATGAGAATTAGCTACCTTGCAGTAGAACTTTCTCTAAACGTGCTGTGCGGCCACCTATCAGCTTCTCGTCACGTCCTTCGGTGAAGTGTGGCTGCCATGCCTTAGAATAAAGACCTTTAAATGGACGATAGTCTCTACTAGAGTTTATGCTTTTAGGTTTCGTGGTGGTAAAGGCAAACTCAAAAATTATATTTTGTTCTGTGGAAAGGGCAAAACAAATTGACCTTCAGCATAGGTTTCAAGGTGACTGTTACATGCCGTTGTAACCCTGGGAAAGTGCTGCTCAGAACTGGAAATTAAAACCACGCCCATGTTACCAGCCTTACTGTGCGGTCAGGCTGCCCGGAGTGTCTCACTTTCCGAAGCCACCACATGGCCTACTTTCTTCTCTTCCTTTTATTTCCGTGGTCCTCCTCTTTTTCCAGAATTACGTATGAGTAATAAAGGAAGCCAGAGCAAGAACAATGGCATGTTCCTGGCTTTACAAGAGTGCCACACATCAAAGGAGGACATTTATCCCCGGAATCACAGCTTTGCAAGAGACGCAGCAGGCAGAAGGAAGTTTGCTGTCACCGCTGCGCAGCAGAGGACAGGGGGCCTGCCTGTGTCAGAGCCGCGCAGGCACCTGGGCGGGGGTTCTGTCTGTCTGCAGGCTGCTGCCCAGGTGTTGCTCAGACACATCTAACCTGGGGCGAGGCAATCAGCATCTCTAAGCCCCTGCTTATTCTTGTAGAATCCATAAATGCACGCACTTCTGAGAATTAAATACACATGAAATACTTAGCAAAATGCCTAGAATATAGTATGAAAGTATTAAATGTTAACTCGTATTATTGCTAATGACTGAATTTTGGTTTTTCCCCCCTCCAATGTGTGTTTATACTCTCTTAGAGAATACTTTAAAAAAAAAATCCAAACCAAAATGGCTATTACAAATTTTTGGAACCACCCAGATTTTATACCCAGCCAGCATTCCCTACTTGTTTCTGGCTCATTTGCCAGTTGTTAGAACATTAATTTTTTTCCCTCCCTGTGCCTGGCTGAGTCTGCAAACCTGTCTACACTTTTAGATGAGCTCCTCTCCTTGGCCCACTCCAGAGGTGCATCCCTGGGGACTTGGGGTCTTCCTCCTTAGACCCTGCCCTTCCCTCACTGCCACCCAGCTTGTACAAGGACACTTATCAGATGTGTTTCAGTCCAGCTCTTCAGCTTCAGGGACTTTCCTTTAAAGAATGGCTTATTCATTCATTCTCTGCCGCTCTTACAGTGAAAGGGAACCCAGTCTGGAGTTAGTTCGTGTGATATCTCCATTCATGCAGAACGGAGGTCAGCTGGGTCAGCATGCAGCCAGGCCACTGTGCTGCCTGGCACTGCGGCCTTGCATTTTGCTTTGTTGCCAATAAACTATATACATCACCCAGGACAGGGGGTCCAGTGCCACTGTCACGTGGTAATACTGACCTCTAGGGGCTGACTTTTCTTCACACAGAGTCTTTATCTTCTCATTGAGCTCCAGGATTGTGATGGCAGCCTCTTGCTTAGTTGTTGCCAAATCAGTTTGTAGCTTTTTCAGTTTCCTTTTGTGCTTGAGTTTCTTAAAAAAAAAAAAAAAAGAGTTTCCGTCACTGGAGACAGATACATCAAAGGAATAAAAAGAATTAATGATGTCTGAACAGATGTGGCCTTTGAAGCCCGACTTCCCTGTTCACCCTAGAACAAGTCCTGTCTGAGGTCTGTGACACCGGGTGAGCGTGCTCCTCCTGTCGGAGCATTTGAACCCCCAGCAGAGTCTGCTCTCTGCATCAAAGTATCTTTTACCTTCTAGAAGGGTTTTCACCTGGATCTGAACCTTGTGTTTCATTTGCTTATAATAGAGTAATAAGAGAAGAACTCTAGGTGGCAGTTGGCATTTTACCCCTGAGGTGCCAATGGCTAAAAGTATCTGATTTTGTTTTCCAGTCTCTAAGTAAACTCCCAGCAAATAGTCAAAGCCTTGATTGTGTACCATTTTTCACCCTAACACCGTGGCGGCTCTCACTCAGACTCATTCAAAAGGGCGTGATGCCGCCATGAGGCGCTGATTTGACAGATGTTTACTGTGGTATCTCTATAGGGAAAGTGATCGGGGTAGGAATTGTTTTTAAGCAATAGAGGATAGGAATTCCTTGCTATAAAGTAATATGATTTTATTCAGAACCTTTGAAAGAATTACATTAGAAAACTGTTATACAACCAGAGGATTTACCTGGAGACTTTATGGCTAGGAAGATCCTTTTATGGATTTCAAAGTGAATTTAATTTGTTAAACTTGGGTTTCTCGGCAACTCTGGAGAAGCTGTTTACTGTGAAAAGTGCTACCTTTGCTCTTCTGTGCTCCTGCCTTGCCCCTGAAGAGCTCACTATGCCAAGTCTTTGTGGGCTGACAATTAGGAAGCCCAGAAAATAAATCACTGACGTTTCTTATCAGACATAAGTCTCAAGAGTGGGAAAGGGATAGTTTTTGCTCATCAGGGAAGATGGTGTTCCCTGGTCTTTGAAAGCAGTACACCTGGGTGGTAGGAGGCCACTCCCTTTTCATGAGAGTAAAGCCAGTAAAATCAGTTTATCAAAGGTGGCATTGGAAAGACAAAAACCTCCCTTTTTAATTTTTTTTAACCCTCCCCCAAGGATATGGATTTTAGAGAAAGAGGAAGGGGGAGAGGGAGAGAGAAACATTGATTGGTTGCCTCTTGTATGTGCCCCATCTGGGGATTGAGCCCGCAGCCTAGGCATGTGCCCTGATTAGAAATCAGACCTGCGACCCTTTGGCTTACAGGATGGCGCTCCAACCCACTGAGACACCTGGCCAGGGAAGACCTTCCATTTTAAATACAGCTTGTCTTCCAGGCCACGGCAGAGAGATCCTCGGACTTGACAAAAGCTTAATTACTGGCATACACGTGGCTAAAAGAGAATGTATTATTCAAAGGAGAATGGGCAACATGAAAGTTCTTTAAAGCAAGATGGAATTTGATGGGGCTCACCCAGCACAGTCCAGGTGCGAGGTGCCCTGAACCGCAGCGTGAGTGCCTGGTCTGGATGGCACTTCTACCGCAGTGGTGGTTGGTGCTCGCGTGCTCATGTCATCATTGTGCTAATTTCTGCAGCGCCCCTGTGGTGTCGGGGGCTGTGCAGGCCAGCTTCTGAAATGTCAGCGCCGAGAAGGTCTCTCTGCTATATGTCGCCAGGACCTCATTAATTCCCTTCCTCTGAGTCTCTGCATCAAAACCCTTCACGATTTGGCCTGTCATGTAGATGAGTTTCGGGGGAGACTGGGGATTTCACAGCTGCGTTTCCCATAGTGAATTACTACGCGGGCATGCTCGTCCGCACCTGCCTCTCTTATAAGCCGGATGGCATCAGCTTGTTCATGAGGACCCTGTCCCTCCCAGGCGGGCGGCGACAACGACTGTGAGGCCCGGTGCGGTCATCACTTCAAGACTGCTCCATGCTCAGATTTCTCTTCCTTTCCTTTTACAACTTAGAATTTGGGGATAGAAAGTGGGAGAAGGGGTGCAAAAGCAAAAATTGAGAAAGTGGAGGGAAAGAGGAAAAGAATAGCAAGAGAGATGAAGAAGGGAATGCTAACAGTATTGAAAAAGATCTGGTAATGACTTTCACGCTGAGGCACTAGGATCAGGTGTACTGATGAAGGCGGTTTACGCTGGTCTGCGAATAAAAGTAAGACAGGTTGATGGGTGGAAGAGAAACTGATACTCTAAGATAGCAAAGTGTTACTTGTGGTATCCAGTTATTAAGTATAGGGGTGTTTACTATGAAATTATTTAGATTTTTCTATAGATTTAGCATTTTTCAAAATATAATAGAAGAAAAATAATGAAAAATTTAGTTTTCCTGCATTGCCCCTTTTGAAATCATGCCACAACTATTCTTATGCAGATAAGTATTTTTCTAGAACCTTTTCTCAAGGTAGGCATGAATAGTAAACAAAGGCAAAAGAAATAAAAGCCACTAGGTGAGAATGGATGAGTGATCATCCGTTGCTGGTATGGTGTCACTGGAAGAAGTCTCACCCAGCCATACTGCCCTTTTGACCGGGTGACTGACGTGCAGCATAGAGGCACTCCGGGGAAGACCAGCACATCTCATTATCAGTTAAAAATCTAGCTTTCCAGTTAAATAACTTAACTCTCTTTTGAAAAAAAAAAGTCTAATTTCAGGCCACCTTTTTGTCTTTCTTTTATGGTGATTATATGTTCTGCCTCTTAAAATTGTTATAACAGTGGTATATTTGACTTGCTATCTGACAAAGAAACGGAGGGTCTGTGGTTTGGAGAAGACAGCACACTCGGGAGTCCTGACAGCTGACTTCAGTTGTCTAAGGGGCTGTTCCAGAGCAGAGGAAGCTGAGTCAGTCAGCGTTGTTCTAGAGATACCACGAGGAACAATGGGTAGAAAATACAAGGAAGCAGACCTTGGCACAGCCCGAGAAAGCACCCTCCAACAACTAGAGCTGCATCCATAAGTAAGGAGTTAGGCTGGGTCCTGGCAAAGGCCTGCTGCTCTGGGAATGATCATGCAGAGACTGGATGCACATCTACAGGCAGGCCCACAGTAACCTCTGGGGCCTGGGGTAAGAGGTAATTAGAGGTCAGATTTACCCCTAACTCTTTCTGCCTCTGGCTTCCTCCAGCCCCCAAGGGACACAGCACATGCGTGAAGGGACATTTTAGTCCTCACAGTCTCTAAGGTGGCTACAGTTGTCAGGGATTCTTTAAGGATAAGAGATGTTAGATGTTAAGGATAAGAGATGTTAGGATTCTTTAAGGATAAGAGATGTTAGGTTAGATGTTATAGGCCAAGAGGACCTGTAAGTCCCTTACACTTCAAGGATAATGGGACTCAAAATGTACAAGCTGTATTATTTAGCTAGAGGAGGGGAAAAATCTAAATTTTAAAAAATTGAATAAAGCGCCTAGATTGGTTGCTTAAGGTTTCTGTTGGACACTTTTGGTTTTTCAGAGAAATTTTAAAATAGTTTAACATCTTTGCCTTTTTTTTTTTTCCCCCTTTTCTGCAGACAGAACTACTGTATGCTTTTAACTCACAGCTCTAACCAAGCCTTTCGGGCACTTCTACAAATTCAATTTGCCAACATGT
The DNA here is from genome assembly GCA_007922815.1 of Macrotus californicus. Classification (NCBI taxonomy): domain Eukaryota; kingdom Metazoa; phylum Chordata; class Mammalia; order Chiroptera; family Phyllostomidae; genus Macrotus; species Macrotus californicus. The sequence goes on along the minus strand of VMDR010013921.1, from coordinate 5,633 downwards.
TTTTTATTAGTCATAGACATCAAATGATTTCAGCAATGACAATGTTTTCCTTTGCTCTTTTGGCATTCTCTAGCCAGGCAACCCAAGTGTTGTACTTGAATCTAATGGAGCCTGTTATGATCTCCTTAGCAACCAGGAGTTCCCCTCGGTGATTACTAAAAGGATAGGAACGTTTTATAGCTGAGTGGTAAATTCCTAACCTTTTTCTTTTCCTACTTCTCCTACAGGGTAAAAAGAGGGAGGAAGTCATGCATTTGTACACTATTTTTAAAAGGAAATATCTCTCTGTATCCCATTCCTGAATAGCTTGCACTCCATCAAGTCAATGGGAATTAGGAACAATCAGGGAACTAACTATTTATAGAAGAGCTCCAACTCAGAGTTGCCAGCGCTGCCTAACATTTCTTGGCTTTTCCACATGCTTCGAACCATGGCCTCAGAGTCTGAGGCTGGGCTTTCCGCTACTGGCCCTGAGAAACTGGGCCAGACATCTCCAGGCCCTAGATCGGTCTCATGGAGCTGGTGGAGGTTAAGTGGCAGAACACATAAGTGACAGAGCCCCGTCCTAGGGTTGCCATGTAGGACATGTGTTTCTGTCTTTGCCAGTATTTCTTGGGACCCATCTGGGAAACACTCAACCCTCCGCCCAGGCACCACATGATCTTCTCTAAAGAGGTCTTTGTCACACTTTACACTTCACAGAAAACAAAATTTGCACTTCATTCAATGCAAGCCATTTGTCTTCTTTTCTTTCACCTCCTCTTCCCAAATTCGGTTCTCTGTGTGATTGAGTCGACTTCCTTCCCATTTTGTATGGCTGGACAAAATTTACTGTCCTGAAAACAGACGTGCAAATAGCCTTGATCAAGTCTCCCGCCAGAGCTGGCTCAATGCTTAGGCAACCGAGGTGGCTGCCTCCGTGGAACGAGGTGAGGAGCACTCCGAGGCCCTGCCTCTTGCTTCCCATGGCAGCTGTCTTGGGTCTGCCAGCACATGGCTTTTTCCCACTTTGAAATCTTCCCCACTCCCCTCACCATCATTCACTGACAGAGCATATGGAACAAAGGTTTGATCTCCACAGGGCCACCGCAAGTACCACTACACAAAAGAATTTGGTTTGGATATAGAAGGTCTGACCAGACTCCTCCTTTCAGTTCTTTCCTAATAGCCCCTCATTAATAATGAAACTAATAAAACCGATAGTAGCATTTGGATACAACTTGGCTTAAAAGATCAATTTCCCATCTTTACTTTTATATTTATACAATCCTCGGGTGAATATTTTAAAAGTCCGGGGAGGGCAAAAATGTGGCAGGTGTGTTCCTTCCTTCTGCACGGCAGACCGTTGATGTGGGGATTCTTTCACCCGGGGCTGCACACCTGGCTTCAGACCCTTAACCTACACTCCCAGCAGCCACCGCTCATTGAAGAGACCTGTCATCTGTGTGTCTCTGTTGTGCAGGTGAGAGAGCTGAGGCCCCAGAGAGCTTGAGTAGATTTAATCATGGACTCTTAGTGAGTAAGAGCTAAATCGACCTGAACAAAGGTCTTTTCATCCCAGATGCTAATTTTTCTTTTCAATAGTAACCTGAGGCTTCACTAAGAAATAGCACCATTAATTTGCTAAGTTACTTAAAGGTAACCTTTGATGTTAAAATGTGCATGGCTCTAATTAGCGGAAGTAGAAAGGCTATATAACAGACTTGGTTTTAAAAGGGTACCACTGAAGTGTGGTGGGGGGCATTTATAACATGGGTTGCCATGATATCTTTAGAGAACCTAAAAAATGGAGGCAAGATTTGATGAACCCAGGTGAGACCTGTCCAGTGCCAGGCCTTGCTCTGAGCCCTCTTAGTGCCACTCATCAGAGGATCCTGAGTTGATCCTGATGGTTGTGACCACGCTAGTCAGCTGAGTCACCTGAAGTGGCAAGGAGTGGGTCAGATGAATCTGTATTACAAAATGCCCTGAATGAAAGACAAATCACAAATGCAAAATGTAGCTTAGTCTTATTTCACTTAATAAAGTCGTAAGGGAACGAGTTGATACACAACTCGTAGGCCTCACTGAAGCTTCGACCAAGAGCTAGGACCCACATAACCACTGTTGTTACCTAACGGCCAAGAGTCAGACCTTAGAAATCACAGCTGATGCTTTTCAGTTCTTTGCAATATCCTTCCCTTCTGAGTAGCTTATTGTATGTTATAACACGCTATGGAAATGCATTTTAAATCTGCTCCCCACATCCAGAAGGCTTAAAATTCCTAATAGAAATAAAACATCCCAGTAAGTAGACAAACATCTTGACTCACAATAGGGAAGAGTTTCCCAGTATTTGTAGCCAAGACTCCATTCTTGCCCTCCATGGGATAAATAATTATTAGAGACAGAGGTGGAGTTTGCCAATATATGTCCTGGTTTCCAGAAATGCCTGTATAGTGTTTATGTAAGAGCTATTACAAATGAATATAAGATAAAGAGATAATTTTTATCTAGAAATCAATTCTAATGATAAGGTAGAACTTTCTAACAATAGAATCATCCAAAGTTTGAATTTGTTGCCCTGAAAGATAATAAGTTGCCCTTCCTTGCTTATGGTATACAGACCATTATTGGGAAAAATCCAGAGACAAGTTAACACTTACTGATCACCTATGATGTGGCAAGCACGGTTCCAAGAACTTTATATGTACTAGCTCATTTCCTTTTTGTAGCAACCCAGTGAAATAGGACTATTATTAATCCAATTGTTTTGATGCAAACTCTGAAGCACAGAGAGGTTTGAGTAGCTTTCCCAACATCAAATAGTGACTCAACGAAAATCTGAGCAGTCTGGCTCCAGACCGTGCCTCCCCTTGCTGTGCTACACATGCCTCGTCCTACCCAGCATCTGGCATCGTGGGGACTTGGGATAAGACAGCATTTCCTGTTCTATAAACCTATTTCTTAAAGCAAGAAGTGTCTGACTTCTGATCATGAAGCTCGGAGACATGGGCTGACCCCCTCAGTACAAATTAGGACGCCAAATGAACCACAAAATCTTCGATGACACAGAATTGGGTGCAATCTTTGAAACCAAACTGTCCAGCCCGAGCATTTTAGAGAGGCAAAAGTAGAAGCAGAGAAAAATGCCACGACTTGCCCAAAGCCACAGCTAATAAAACTACAATAAGCCGGACTCCAAGCCGGATTTTCTGATTCCCCATCTCAGTTTTTCCCCACGACCTCACATTGTCCTTTGGCCATCAAAGCCGAAGGGCAGTGGGATGAACAGAGGATTGAAACCTGGAGCATCAGCTAAAATCCCTAGGTCTAAGGTCCTGGGGACCTTAGCAGTTATTTAGGCAGGCAGCCTTCCCTTAACGATCTCCTCATGCTGAGAATCAAGAAAGATTGGCCTCAGGTCATTCAATATAGTGCCTATTGGGGTTACATTTGAAAGAATAAAGAGTCTTTAGGTAATTGAGATCCTGCTTACTTCAAAGAAATCAGCTGGACCAATGTCTTTCAGCCAATTTGCCTTCATGTAGACTGAAATGTCTATACTCAGTCAACCAGACCCATTTCTGAGATTCAGGGATACTGCTGTATGGTCTTTTCGTGTGTGAATGCAACCCTGCCTCATCATTCTCGTCGAGTAATCATCAATCAGACTGACAACCAAGATTTTCAAGAAAGGACCTACAGTGCAATAAACAATGAGCTCAGCTGCACTGGCTGAGCTCAGTACAGAACAAAACTGAGTGTTCAGTTAAGTCTTGTAAGAAGAAAATACAGTCAGTGCCTGCTCAAGCCAATCTACTCTTTGGTCTTCCAATCTCAAATCACACCCTGAGAACAGAGAGAGAAGTGCATCGTCACACCTAACACAGCCTGGTCGGAGGCTGTTTTCCAGTCCGATCCTCCCTGGGGGACAGAGAGAGCCCAAGGGGCCAAAGCTGTGTATGAAGCAATTTCACTCTCTCAGCCCCACCTCAGTGAGCTACATCATTGGCAAACGGCCACAGGAAGATGTGGGTGGAAGAAAACAGAAACCGGAGAGGACAGAATATACAGGTAGTAAAAAGAATTCCCACATATGCCTTGTAAAAAGTGCTGCTAAGCTCCTCTAATGTAGTTATAAAGATAACGAAGGGCCTTTTCCCCACGGGAACTCTATAACTGGGCAGATATTTTTGTTGTTGTTGTTTTCCTGCACCCATCACTCCTTTTGAACTTGACTAGGCTGCCTTCTGGGTGGAAACCAGTCACCTGCGATGTATCTCGAAGCTGAAAGCGGAGGCATGCGAGAACCGGAGAGCTGAGATGCTGAAGCACTAAGGTGCTTCAATCACCTTGAAGGGTTTTCTAGCGGTAAAGGAAACCTAATGAAGGTCACCTTCCCATTAAACATCGCTCTCCTCCAGACACTCCACTCTGCCCTAAAAGCAGGGAAATTAAAGGGAACAGAGGCTCAGCGAGTATAACAGCCACCTTAAAACAACTTAACAGATGATAAATCTAAGTGGAGAAAAGGAAAACTATCGTAAGAGGAGAAATGATTCTCACATAGCATGAAATAGCTTTGGACAGTGTGCAAGACAGATTACAGCAAGCAGCAAAATGGAGAGTTTTCTATAATGTATAATTTTTCCATGAAATAGTGTTTTAAAAACTGCTGCTTTTCCTGAAGGTGATGAACATTTGATACAATGTACAAATGACGTGCTGTGGAGCTGTGCACCTGAAACCTGTTTCATTTTGTTAACCAGGGCCACCTCAGTAAATTCAATAAAAAGAAAAAAAAAACCCTGCTGTTTTCTTAATGCAAAAATGAAATAGTTTTACAGCAGAAATTTCTAAGTTTAAAGTGAAAAGCACCTGATCTCATATTTAGAAAGTATTTACGGTGTTAAAAGTAAGAGAGTGAGTGTATGGGTAAATGTTTAATAAATTGCTGAGGGGCATGATATTAGTTAATATTGTTACTGCTATTATTACTTTAGTGTCTTTATTCTTTATAAGTAGAACTTCTGAGACAATGGGTCTTGGCAATGAACTACCAAGCATAGAGCTTTACGGGAATGTCTATTAGTTGAATATTATAAGCTGCAATTAAGTGAGTAATTTGTGTCCGTTCTTTAATTTTTCTATTGCTTTACTCTAGTATGTGCCCAAAAACAAGGGGCAAGGATCTCAAGTCAAGTTCCCCTATGAAATTTAAACTTTCTAATCAGGTTCATTGTAGCCCGTGTTTGACAGTCAGTTTAACCAATGGCAGCGAAATGCATGTGGACCACCCATCAGCTATTAAAGCATCAAACTTGGCTCCCAGCTCAGAAGGTGATTTACCTTTTTGACTCTTACTTAAAAGGAGGATTCACTTGAATATTGAACTAGCTGGGCAACAGAAATGCAAGTGGACAGAATAAGCGAATGAAGCGCATGGTAGGAAGTCACAGCTGTCTCGTACTGCTAAGCTATGGAACCAGTGAGCTACAGTCTGCACGAGCCGAGTGAGCCAAGCACTGCCGTCTACAACTGCAGGTGGTGCTCCCCAGCTCAGTTGTTGTGGCTACAGACTCTCTTTGCTTGGCTTTCCTCTTCTCAGTTTCTTCTCAACTGTGCACTGTACGAAAGAGGAACTCGTATGG
>VMDR010013920.1:0-24278 GCA_007922815.1 Macrotus californicus | reverse complement strand
TTTTTAATCAAGATGTCATCTTACACTACAATTTTAAGACAACACAAGTATAGGTTCACCTATACGTATATGATGGTATTCATTCATTCATCATATTACAAATATTTACTGTAGGCCTACTATGAGCCAGGCACTGTTCTAGGCGCTGGGAATACAGTGGAAAACAAATGCATACAAAAGTCACTGCCCTCCTGTAGTTTATCCCCTAGTGGGGAAAGTGACTGTAAATAAGACAAATTAGCAAACTATACTGCATGTGGAGTAAAAGAAAGCAAAAGGTAAGGAGAAAGCCACGTGGGATAATCAGGGAAGAGAGTTCTAGGCAGACGATACAGTCAGTGCTAAGCTCTAAGACTGGAGTATTCTTGGCACATTCCAGAAGTAGTTAGGGAGATATCAGGGACCAGATGAAGAAGAAGACCTAGACATTATACTGAATTTGGCTTTAACTAGGTGATATGGGAAGCCATTGTAGGCTTTTAAAAAGAGGACTGATGTGATAAAATTGTATAATTTAAAAGGATCACAGTGTGGCTGAGTTAAGACTGAGGTGTGACACGGGCACGATCCCTAACAACCTATCTCATTATTCTGTGACCATACAGATATCCTCAGACTTGGCATTTAGTGTTCCTTGTGACACATGTTGGACCCAGGTGTCTCTCACTTTGCCCATTCATAAAGCTCTCCCAAGCTTCTTTGGGTGCTGCTGGAGAGAGAAATGTAAGGAGCCTAAGGTGGAAATCAGTCTGTAACTCTTATGTCTGGTAGGTGCAGTAGACATGGGTAAAGTGAGAGGAGTGTCCATTACCTCAAAATTATGTCCTGAGTCCTGAACCCTGATCACAAAGCAAGATGAGATATTCATTCATAGGTCTACTGATTCTTTTAGCATCTTCTGTTATTTCTGTATGTGTGTTTTGGGAACTTTTATTTGCCAACAGACTTCAGATTCCTGGTTTCAGAGCCTATTACCATGAATAGAAACAACAAACAAACAAACAACAAACTTTGTCAAACTGCTAACAAAACACAAGCAATAGCCCCTAAAAGAGCCTTACTTGTAGACATCGCTCTTATTCTAGGGGCAGATGTGTGCTGGAATTATTCCAGGGCACACCTGCTCCAACAACCACACTCCCTAACCCTTGTCTAATATGTAGCACTAGAACAATAGCATCAACCGGAATATCAGAGTTATACATTCCCTTTAGTTTGTGTATGTTAGTGGGGGGGGGGGAGTGTGAGGAAGACAGCAGAGAGAGAGGAAAGGCAACCAGGTGTCGGGTTTGTGATGTTTGGTGTCAGCAGTGACAAGGGGCAAGGGTTGACTGGGATGACCTGTAGTCGGGATCGGGGACTAGGAATACACTTGGTGACTTGATTCTCTGAAGGGGTGTCCTCCAGTAACTCCTTCCTGGTTCTGATGCTGGCTGCCTTGGGCGGGGCTGCCAATGGTATAAAAACAGCCTGCACAGTAATTGGTGGTGGTGGTGGGGTGGGGTGGGAGTGGGGGGGGGCTCATGGCAATAGTCCCTGCCTCCTGGCAGGACAGGGAGGACTGAGGGATGGAGACATGAAGCTGATAGGGCAGAGTGACAGAGGGCAACCACGTGGTGGAAAAACCTTTTCAAGTTTCATCTTCCTCCCACCCCCTTCCTCAAAGAGGTGGACAAGCATCCATGTTTGGGGTGGCAGCCATGCGACCCCACCCCAAATCTTATCACACCTTGTTCTGTAGTGTGGAGGGAGACTCGACAGCCAATTCTCATTCTCAGCAGCTACAAACTGGGGAAAGTGAAGTGTGATCTGGCTGGAAGAAGAGAAAATGGAAAATGCCCATCCTCTTGAGGGTTTCAGGATCAAGAGCCATGAAGCATAGTAGAACAAAATCTACTTTTTCACAGAATTTTCAGGAAGTGGATGGCATTAATAGTGTTGAACTGCCTAATGAATTCTGTAGCCCGGCGCTCAGCACTCTGAATCGTTCTGTCTTCTCCTTGTTCCTGGGATGGCTGGCAATGCTTCTCTGATATGCACAGCGCTGTCTGCCACCGCTGGGCTCTGACTCTCCTGGTTTAAGTGAGGAGCCTCCTATTACTCAGTCAGGCATACCTGCTTCCTGCTTCAGAGCCTCCGTTTCTTGGAAATAGCCTGTCAGGTCCCACCTGCTTCATGAAGCTGCCAGTCCCTTGAGAGTGGGCCCCCCACTCTGATCTCCTGTCAGTTGCTGGAAACCCAGAAGGGAAAAGTCTTTCCAATCTGCCAGAAATTGCTTTTGTGATATCAAGGCCTGCCTCAGGGAACCACAATATACTACAGTCAGATGAAAATTAGATTTGTAAGTACACCACTTCTCTGGGTGGCTTGCAAAACTTCTCATTTGTAGAGAGGGCTGCAAGGGCTTTAAATTTATGGCCATTAATAAGCAGGATTCTGCCTAACATAAATATTGTTTTCCTGTATCAAGCAGGTGTGGAGAAAGCCCCAGAATAGACAAAAGGCTTTTTACCAGGAAAAAAATGAAAGTCAAACTTCCACATCAGCTGCAAGCATGAAGTAGATTATAGCAGATGCAATTAATTGCCATTACATTTATTGGAACCTTGAAAACAATTAGCCAGTGTCCTAGTTGATATGACAGATTCATTAATCATTTAATACATTCCTGCAAATTGATTTATCAATCAAAGAGCTACCTCTGGTTGAATAACTCACGACTGTGCTTATGGCTCTATTCAGAACTCTAGGCTGATTTTTAAAGGAAAGCAAGAGGCTTTAACCCAGTTTCGGTAGATATATAGATTACATCTCAATCTCTTGAAGTTAGAATCAGTACAGCAATAGAAAGGGCTCATAAAGCAGGCACTTAAAAGGGTTGGGCACAATTTGTTAGGGTCAGGTATGCCTTCTTCAGGGGAAGAAATTACCTTGACAGCAAGGACATATAGGGAAATGTCCCGAGGACACTACAGCTGGGCCTCAGGAAGAGCTAGGCCTGTCCAAGACAGTTTTAAAGTTTCTAAATAAGCAAATAGAAATATAAACTACCCAGGGTCACCAACACATGCTCCCTGCACCTCAGACAGGTAACCAGACTACATCTTCTTGAATCCTTACACAGTCATGAGCAGTAGCATGATGATGTTTCAGGTGAGGATGGGCCGCCGGTACCATGGTAGCCCCATATGATCAACGTGGAGATGAAAAAGTCCTATCACTTAGTGACGCTGCAGCCATCACAGGGTCCGAGGGTAACACATTACTCTTGTGTCCCTGGTGATGTTGGCGTAAACAAACCTGGTGTGTTGCCTGTCGTATGAAAGTATAGCACATACAATCATGAACAGTGTGTACAATAATCCTTGATAATAACAATAAACAACTATGTTATTGGTTTATGTTTTTACTATGATTTTATTGTTATGTCACCGTGTTCTTTCTGTTTATTAACATTTTTTTTTTCTGTAAAACGCATGCCATGTTACAGCGGCAGCAGCCTCATGCATTTCATCTTTACCGCATTTTTTGTTGCATCATTTCTTTTTGTGCTTGATTTCACTTCGTGTTGTTTTATACAGCAACGTGCTGTACAGGCTTGAAGCCTAGGAGCAGTAGCCTGGGTGTGTAATAGGCCATAATATCGAAGCTTGTGTAAGTGCACTCTAAGATGCTCGCACAATGACAAAATTACCTAACAACACATTTCACAGAATGAATGTATCCTTGTCGAAAGCAGTGCCTAACTATATGATGGAGTGCTCACTTCCATTGTATTTTGGAATGGTTTTGATTATTAGAATTATTTCTTTTATAAAACCCTTGTTGAATTTATTGGGGTAACATTGGTTAATACAATTATATAGGTTTCAGGTGTACAATTCTGCAGTACATCATCTGTATATTGTATTGTGTGTTCATCACCCCAAGTCAAGTCTCCTTCCTTCATCATTTATACTTTCACCTTCACCTACCTCTCCTCACCCTCCTTTCTCTTTGGTGATCACCATACTGTTGTCTGTGTCTAGGAGTTTTCTTTTTCTCTGCTTAATCCTTTTACCTTTCTCACCCAACCCCCTCAAGCCCCCTTTCCTCCAACAGCTGTCAGTCTGTTCTCTGTGTCCATTAGTCTGTTTCTAATTTGTTCATTAGATTCCACATATAAGGGAAAACATATAGTACTCACCTTTCTCTAACTGGCTTATTTCACTTAGCATAATGCTCTCCAGGTCCAACCATGCTATTGCAAAAGGTAAGATGTCCTTTTTTTTAACACCTGAGTAGTATTCCATTGTGTAAATGCACCACAGAGGTGTACTGTTTACTCTGTGTAGCTTGAGAAGTGGGAGGCAAAATTCTTATTTATTGTAAAATTTTTCCTCCTAGCCCTTCTCCACAGAGGAAACCTCACGCTCCTTCTGGGTGACAGCCTTTTTAATATTCAAAAATGACTGTCCTAATATCCTCTCAAGGAAATTAAGTTTTTTCCATAAACTCTGTTCTAGCTCTTACTAACTTTGACCCTTTACAATCACCATCCCCATTAGGTATTTGAAATTCTGGATTTAATGGTACATGTTAAGATTTTACTCTGACTCTGAAAAGCTTATTTGCTTTTTTTTCCCCTTCAGAAAATCGTTTTTAGCTTTTGAAAATCAGTACATAATTTGCCTATTTCTGGTCTCCCAATACCTATGTCTTTGTAATTCCCCAAATGCTACATATAGTATCTCAGTAGTCATTCACAAAATTTTTCAGTACCCCAGGATGCAATTTTGAGCAAGAGATTCAAATCCCTGTAGAGCTGCTGGGTACTCCTCTTTTTCCACTTAGGATTAATTTCTCTCTTAACCAATGTTCTCTCTGCTCACATCAATCCATGACAAAAAAAAAAAAAAAAGATAAGAACAAGAAAACAGCTAGGAATTTCTGCATTCACCATTTCCTCTGACATCATTGTCAACTATCTTAAGAACAGATTCATTCTCTCATATTTGTACCTTGTTCTGAACATTCAGGAAAAAATGTTTTAATTAGTCTATTTATTTTTCAAAGGCCTCAGCTTCCTCTACTTAATAGTAACCGAAGGACTTTCTATCTTTCACATGTATTTCTTTTCAGTGAGAGCTCACAGAAAACTCTCTGCATCCAGCTTCATTCATCTACTTAGTTAATGCTTCCCAATGTTTATCAAGTTTGTCTTCGTGTTATCAGGTTTTGTGCTGGGGAGCACCTAGTTTCTTTCCAAGCAATATTCCTCTTAAGGGCTTTTGGCCATTGGCTCATATTTATCTTTTAGCAGAAAGTTCTTCCAGAGCAGAGAACGTATCTGTGACTAAATCAGGCATGTCTTCCCTTGGCTATTATAGATCTTAAGATAATATTATCATATTCACAGAGCTTTCATTTTACTTTTAATTGGTTCTTCTTGGGTGGTCAGAATTAAGTGCAGATAATACCCCTGATCCCACTTCCTCTTCCTTCCTCCTTGAACATTCCTCTGTGGAAACTAATTGGATGATTCAGAAGGCCACAGCTATGGGCAACTGGTGATTGGCAGCTTCATCAGGACAACATGCCCGCTCATGCATCATATCTCTCTTGCGTAGAGAGATGAAACGTTTTTGGGGAAACATCAAATCACTCCGGTGACTCTGAACCCATACAGCCCAGATTTGGCACCCTGCAACTCTTGGTTTTTCCTGCAACTAAAATCACCTTTGAAAGAGGAGAGATTTCAGACTGTCGATGAGATTCAGGAAAATACAATGGGGCAGCTGATGGTGATTGGGAGACCTGTGTGAGGTCCCAAGGTGCCTACTTTGAAGGGGACTAAGGTATCATTGTCCTATGTACAATGTTTCTTGTATCTTGTATATTCTTCAATCATCTCTATTTTTCATATTGCATGGCTGGATACCTTTTGGGAAGACCTCATATTTTAATGACATACACTCATAACACTCCATTAAAATTTTGGGGAGAACAGTTAACTTTTCATTGCCATAAATTATAAGTCATTCTGGTCAATCTTGGGCATGCCTAATGCTACCAACAGTATTTAGCTAATTATTAATAAAAGAAAAGGAAGCAAAGGGATTTAGACATTGAGCTTAATAAAATGGGGAGCACGAGCCTGTTTGGTTAGTCAGGAAGCTGCAGGGGATTACTGCACTGCTCCGCCAAGGGGATTAACATTATTCTCTTCCCCACTGTGGTACGGATTGTTGGGGGGCACAGGGGAGGTGCTTGACCAAATAGATCTATCAATCTAATGAGTGGGTGAACCTATCAAAAGCCCATGAAAACTTGGGAAGTTAATTGGTTCTTTTGATAAAGCACCTGGTCCATCCCACACCCAATATAATCCTAGGGGAACAAAGAAACTCTCTCTCTCTTTTTCTCACTTGATGAGCCATACTTGTCTATTCTCTCCGTGGCCATGTGGCTCTTGCAGCCCCATGGCCCATGGCCATGAGGACTCCATACACTGGCTCCAGGAGGGAGCCTGAATACCACAACACAGCAATGGACTGAAGCTTGAAATATGAGCTAAGCAAGCCAGATCCGTGACTGGACTGTATTTTAATATGGAGCAGAAACTCTGGGCAGTGGCCCTAATTCTAGCCTTACTGAAGACAAGGTTGGCCCTTTTCCAGGGTGATATGAACAGAGATAGGACTTTGGGAAGTCAGGAGGGAAACTTCCTCAATTTTACATCATCAATAAAGTTGACCACAGAATCCCTCCTCCCGTGAGAGTCTCAGGAAATTCTTTTTCTCATGACCCTGCACTAACTCCACTGCCACTGATAACACTAAGAGATGAGATTTGTAACCTTGTTTTTACATTTCAATTTACACTGTTTATGTCATTTCAATATTGGGATTGGAATATAGATACCGCACACACGGCATTTATGATCAATGCTCTTTATTTCTTCTCTCTACAGTCTTTTCTGATTTTTCCTAAAGTTTGCTAGGAAGTTCCTACTATGGTGTCTGCTATATAGGATTATTTTTATAAATGTTTGAATAGATATATTAATTTTTAAGATTCAATTTCTGACACATTTCTCACTGGCTATACTTCAGGGAGAGGTTGTATACTTCTCTCTCAAATTCTTTTCAATGCGCTAGTGAGTCTTGTCTCACAACAATCCCTTTGTCATTATAAATGGCTTTTGGGCCATGCTCATGATCTACACCAATGTTTTCCAGGAACACTCATTTTGGTATCTGCAATCATGGTATAAGGAAACAAATGCTGCTCTCTAGCATCATATACATAGTCAGTTCTTTCTATTTCTGTCTTTCTATTTCTTTCTTTATTATTTATTTCCAGAGAAAATACTTTCAAGGGGTAGAGATAAAGATCATGTTCTCCAAAGCTTTTTAATTTCCTACATGACATTGGATTTACTAAGCATGTATCTAGAGCTCTTCTGGCCTATTTCACATTCACCCACAAAGTATCAGATGTAAATATTTGTAGTAAATTTTATACTGCTTGGCAGACTCTCAGTTGTATCTCACATTTGTATTCTGGCAGGTAGCTTCTCTCCTAGAAGGCATGATGGAGCTTTGGCTCACTTCCTTAGACCTTAGTTAGGGCACTAATCCTCAGGCCTAGTCTTGTGCTTCTGGGACTAACAACTGTTTCCACAACTTCTCAAGGCTGCCAGTTTTTACACTGTACAATCTTCTAGTTGTTTTCCCTCTTGCTTAGAGTATCACAATATAAAATACAGTTGGATGCATACATAATGTAGTTATTAAAGCATCACGTAAAAATTAAGGAAATATGTGGATAAAGTAACCCAACACAATAAATAGCAGGATTTTCTGCTTTACAAGGTCATCACTGGCAAACAACTTTCAAAGTTCCCTAAGAAAGAAAAGGAGAGATAAGAAGTCGTCTGTGCTGGTGGTTCAATGATTATGCTGATTTTTGGAGATCTGATTTATTGAGATCTGGAAGAAATTTTCCCATATACTATGTTTTTGCTTCTTTCTTTTTTTCAGTCACTTTTACTTTGAAGAATGTGTATATCTATCTACCTTGGAAGACTCCCACAGTAAACCCATCAGAGGCAGTTTTCAGGGATCGCTGGTTTTTTCCAGATCATAGTTTTTGTCATTTGGAGACAATACATTTCTGAAAGGTTTATACTTTCCTGAAAGACACAGAACTGGCTGAATCTGAATTTAAATACATCCAATCAAATGACAGAAACAAGCAGTAATGTCCTTTTCTTGCATGCAACATTTACTCTCTTCGGAACATGAGCTCAAGATGACTTCTAAGCCCACAGAGCTTATTTTTAATATGTTTTTAAATAAAAACGTTATGATGTGAGTAAAGCAGTGAGTCAAATTTAACTTTATGAAACCATACATTTAAGGAATGTATTTGATTTGGAAAATTACCCACATAGCATTGAAATAATCCCACAGTATTTTCAATGCCATGTTTGCATTTTTAATGACTGAAGGGACTCTGGCAGGTGTGGGGACACAGAGACATAATGCCCAATGGCAGGGCATTTGTGCTGTCAGTTTGCCTTTTAAAATTTTACATTCTGCTCCTCCCAAAGAGCTAATAAGCATCATCCACCGGACAGGAAGAAGACAGTGCCTGCATTAAGGTAGGTGGCCCCGGAATGTCATGAATACTAAGTTGGAAAGAGCATCATGAGTCTCTGTCTTTCTCCCCCTCCTCCACAATTTTTTTATGCCACAAATTGCCTTTTTCTGACACTTTATTTAAATTCTGTCATAAAGAAGCGCCATTGTGAAAAAAATGAAAATATTGCCAAGAATTCGCTGGCTCTTCATGCCAGCCAGATTTGAGGTTCATGAAGGCTTACTAATAATCATTCAAGTCAACACAAATAATCTTTTGTGTGTCTTTATACTTTGAAGTGCAATGATGACGCTCTTTGAGTTGCCCTTCCATATCTATGATTTATAATTGGAATTTTCATAAAATTCAAAACATGGTACACAGAAGATAAATATTTAGAAAAGATTCTAAAGCAGTTTAGAATGTTTGTGCATCGATTTTGATATTTTATGCCATTTTCATCAGGTATATTTAGTATATAGGCAATGTACCTGTAGCAGTACTTGCATTTATGTATATCTGTCAGTTAAATATAACCCAATTTCAAACTATTATCTGAAAAGGAATGTTTTAAAAATACACAGAGATCAAATTGTATGTCCAAGGTCTCTGAAGCATCATAGATGTCCCATGTGGGCTCACTGTAGGTCCAGAGGTCAGTGTGGGATGGAAGGACAGAGCTAATCCCCTTCCAATATCCTAAACCTGCATGACATCTTTATTAAGATAAGTTCTATTGGATTGTGCAGCAATTCTGATAAATATATAAAACTAAATGATTGGTCCTCTTGGCAGAACTGGTGATGACCAAAAGCAATTCCAAAAGCTTCTAGATTCTTAATGTGAAAAATACAAAAACTCAAATTTGGTAATAACACAAAGAAAAGCAACCTGTGTATGTTACTGTTGTTCAGGACAAGAAAATGCTTACATTTACTGTCATGGGGTTTTTCTTTGCCCTGAGAAACTTATTATTCAAAGTTATATAGGTAAAGGGTCCTAGTTAACTGATTATATCTACTTACTTCTCTAATTCCTTTATTACACTGTTTTAGTGTTTCTTTTAAAAATTTTATTATGTTATATTGTTTACCTTATAAAGCTGTCTCAAATTTTTAGTAGACAGAGAAAAGTCATAAATAAACATATGCATAACTAATCTGACTCTTTGCCAACAATATACATGAAACTCATATGGACAAATAAATGTTTGAGGTTAAGCAGCTCAAAGAAAGTCGTGGTCAATAAATTGTCCCTAAGAAATATTTTATAACATCACATAGCTTAATGTCCTTTCTCACAATTACAGTGTTGTGACAGAGATGAGCAAAGGAAAAAATAGTAAAACCTGATATTAAAAAAAATTTCAAACTTGTGGCCCATTGTTTTCAATATGCATATAGTCTCATTTATGTATCCTTAGTTTTATCAAGGAAGGTTTATTTCTATGCTAGAAATTCTAGATGACAGTTCTCTATAAGTAAATAAAACAATTTACAATAAGATTAGTTTAGAAAGCTTTATAAGACTTAGACCCCATAGCCTTAAAATTCTAAAGCATTATTTTAAAATGTTCTAATTTTAGTATGGTTGAACCTTAGCTCTCAAACATTTCCCATCTCCAGCAGCTTAGTTCTTGAATAGCTTTCTGGAACAAATTAAGTTTGAGAACTGAGGTTTCACTGTACTGTATATTTATAGATGAAGAACGGGAGGATTTCTACAGGAAGAGCGTGATGTACATTCCTTTTTGGCAGCCTACAAGGGAAGCACTCTCATATTCTGCTGTCTGAGGATGAGAAATGAGCTTTGTGTTAGGGCATCCAGTTTTTTTTAGGTACACTTTTTCTTTGTTTCTGTCAGGTATTTTATGTGTTGCTTGTTCTCAATACTGCAAGCCAGTTTCTAGGTAAATGTCACTGAGCTGACTTATAAGTATTTTGGGGGGTAACCTTTAAATTTTTGGTCAGTGATGGCTGCTATCATTTAGTTTAATTGTCAGGTCATCTTTGAAGAAGCCTGGTAAAAATAAAATTATGCTATTCATTTGCAAATGGAGGCCCAAGTCAGTTATCGGAATTCCAAGGGGCCACACTGTGGTTTGGACATAAAGTCTTCAACCTTGTGATTATAATTTCATTTCTCAGTAATGACAAATCTCTTGCTTTTAGCAGACAGTTATAAGTGTAATGCAATACCTTGGGTTTTATTAGTGAGATTCTGAGTAAACAAAAGTAATACTAATCAATTCAGTGGGAAGTATATTTTTAAGTGTTCTTTCCCACATCTTGGTGAGATCCTATCAAAATATTTAATGCATGGGTTATTTTCACTTGTGATTTCCAGGATTTTGCCTGATTTTTCATCTAAATCCCACAATATTCATCCATAGAACAATGATTAGAGCACTCACCTAAAGAGTGAAAATAAGTTATTGTGAATATTAGTAATGAGATGTCTCGGAAGTCACCAAAATGTGAAATTAAGAATATATAAATGAATCATCTTTATAAACATATATTTCTTTGAGTATCTGCTATGAGCAAAGAATTCTACTAGACTCCGCAGCCTACTTAACTTGTACAGTGCAAGGAAAAGAAAATAATTTTCACCTCATTTGTTTTTAGATATCATGCCAATAAAACTGTACCTTATCAACATTGTTGATATTTACTAATTTTTTGCAGCATTTTTGGTTGAAAGAATAAGACATTTACATATTAAATTGAGTTCTTTTCCTAGAATTGTAAAGTTCAAGATGTCTTGCCCTGAGAAGTGTTTTAATTTTCAAAATATAACCATTTTTTCACCTCTATTTAAGAGTTTTTTTATACCACCGGATCTGACCTGTTACAGACTAGAGATTCTGCGTGCCATAACCAGTCACCACAGGTAGAGGCAACAGAGGAGTGGGGAAAGGGCACAGAGGCAATAAATACATTGGGACTCAGCAATACGGCAAGCTGCTCCTTCAGAGGAAACATTCCACAACCTGTCAGGGATGAAGAATATTGACAGAGTGAATAATTACATATTCAGTCAAGCCTGAAAAATCAGCAAATGTTTCCTCTTCCCTCTCTGTACGAGCAGGTACAGGTTGAAATGTTAACTTTGATATACTGAAAAAAAATTGATCACAGTTACAAATAGAGAGGATAAAAAGATCTGAACACAGTGCAGAATATTGCAGGTTTGGGAGGACGATATTAACACCCTACACTTACTGAGAGTTCAAAACAAGCCAGATACTGTTGCAAATATTTGCGTAGTGTTGCTGACTCATATTATTCTCCGTCAAACTTTATGAGGTCAATACTATAATTGTTAGTCTAGGATAGATGTTATTTTCCAAATATGTTTGCGATGACATCTCCCATCCCATGTGCTCTTCTACAATGTGATCTTGCCACTCCTTTCATCAGGATGTAGAGATGAGATCGTTACCCCATGAATGTGAGACTTCCAAGTCTAGGTCACAAAAGCTTTAAAGCCTCTTCTTGGGTATCTAAGAAGGCTCTCTCCTGGAATACTCCCACCCTCCATAGTAAGCTGCTGTGCTATGAGAAGTCCAAGGTACATGGAGAAGCTGTGGGTGGGCACTCTCACTCACCACCCAGCTGAGCTCCCAGCGGCAGCTAGCACCGACTGCCACCCATGTGGATGGGCCACACTGAACACCCAGTCCAAATGAGTCCAGCCCAGGGCCAGCCATCATAAGATTGAGCTCCCCAAGCCAGAAACATCTAGCTGAGCTCAGTCAACCCATAAAACCCTGACAGGTAATAAGTTATCACATTAAGCCACTAATCTGTGGGGATGATACACAACTATAACTAGTAACTAACTAGATCACATTCCTGTTTTACAGATTGGGATGTGGAAGTACCAAAAGGTTAAAAAAATTGCCTAATGTCATCCAGCTAATAAGTGAAGTTGCTGGGACTGGAACATAGGTAATTTAACGCTCAACTTTAACCCTACACATCCCTACATTTTTCTAAAAACCCGCAGTGTTGTTCCTGGCAGTGACAGAAGTGCGGATTGCATGGGTGACTGACGATTTCTGCGGTAATTCAATTCTTCTGTTCCTAAATAACTTCCCTTCCTTCCTTTTTTTTCTATTGATGACACTTTTTTTTTCCTGCTGAAACACTGGAGTTGGACAGGAAAATTAAAATGGCACATCTGATATAGCTTTGAAAAATACAGTACATAAATTACGATCACATTAAGATGATTAGACCATAGGAATGACAGTCAGAAATAATGAGAAAAGGACCTCTTTTCTAGAGAACAAAGCAATTATCCTGCACGATTGTAAGCTGCTGTAAATCTAAGATGCACTGCCTGCCTGCTTCTCTCACAGCTCTGGTGTTGCTATGTCATTGTTATGTTACTTAATGATAGCAATTATTTAAAAATTAAGCACAAGGTACTCCATGACATGGTATTTATTATATTCAGATGGAGATGATTTCAACTTTCCTTCAGGGTAGCACAGCCTTTCATGATTCCTTCCCATGCCTGTCATATTTTCCCTGGAGCTTTACCTTTTATGCTAATACTTTTACTGGAAATTTCGGACATAAAAAAATTAAAAAGGTCAATTTGATGATGAAACACAGTAGTTTAGATATTCTAAATGGCACCCTAGACTCAAGGAGCTAATTGCTTTTGCATAACACAAATCTCCAAAGTGCCCGCATTGCAAACCGGCCTAGACAAAAACCAGATGCATCTCTTTCTTCTGTTTCAAGGTCCGTTGGGACATCCTGAGATGAGTGAAGCTCATGAAAAAGCAGAAGTCACCTGGAGTTTGTAAAAATTGTAATTGAGTAAAACTACGATTATGGCAGCCTTAGTCCATCTGCCTCTGGGTGTTTGCTTCACGTTTCTTTATCAGCTTGGCCACAGGTAGACTTTCAATCAAGTCACAGATGGCACAATCCCACCAAAGTAAGACACACACACATCATTTCTGAGAGTAGGACACACACATATCATTTCTGGCTCATTGAGATTGACCAACTGCAGAGACAGGTTACAAGTCCATGCACTGCCAGCATGTGAGGCATGGGAATTTTCAGTGTAGGACTAGAAAATGGCCTGGGTTCCCCCTAGAGGAAGTGCTTTTGGAAGTGTTTGTTTACCGATCTCCATTAGTATACTACAGAAACAGCACTATCTGTACGCTTTATAAGAAAATAAAGGTTATAGCAATTCGGGGTAGAAACAATATAGGCAGGACAGGTTAGCTTAATTGATATAAATAACAAATGCCTCTCAACTTACATGTATTGTGTGGGCCTGAAACCCTGCCTTGGTTTCCATTGGAGTTCATAAACGCATCGCTTACGCAGAGTAAGTATTTAAGAGAGTTCAAGTGTAATAAAGACACATAAGTGTACTTATAAATTACAACATAAAATAGTAAAGATGTCATATGATGGAACAAATTATGAGTTAAAAACTCAGGATCTATGTTAAGTATTAGGTGTTTAATGAGCCACTAGATTAAAAATCTGTTGAGTAAGCAAAGAGTAAGCCACGAACACTACCATCTAATTAATTTAAGTATATCTATCCATACAAAACACATTTTCCTTATTCTTCATCAGATTCTCACACCTCATTCTACCATTGTTTTTTCCATGACCTGTTTTGACTTTAACCAGTTACCTTTGCATTCTGAAAATCTAGTTAACTTGTTTTGGCCACTATAAGGCTTAGGGATTCTGCAGAAACTCAGGATATGAGTTCTGACTATTAGTCTTTTTGTGATTTTACTGTACTGCACTTTAAAAAGTTTTTTAAGACTTAAAAAAACCCTGGGAGAAAACTGATTAATATTATGATTTCTAGTTTATAATAGAAGTGACAGAGGCGATGCAAAAATAACTTACTGAAGGTCGTGGAGTGAGTCAATAGAAAAGATCTCCCCCCACTTTTTTTTAGCTTTCTTTGCTTACTGAGGCACTTACTTACTAAGTCCCAAGTGAGCCTGTTTGGAGCCCACATTCATAAATGTGACAGAAAAATAACAATGGCCTAAATTAGTCCTGGTTGCGCCAGCTGCTGAACAAGTTCCCTAAATCGTTTTATTTCAATCTTCTTGACCTATACTGCTACTGCTAGTTATTTTCTTATATAAAATAGATCTTTTTACTTTTTTGTACATATATACAATCAAGCCTAGGAGACAGCATGGTAGTTTCTTTGATTCTCAAGAAAAAACCTAAAAGCGGTTATAGTTTTGGCAATTTAACTTATTGGGGTGACACAGAAAGTTAAGTGTTTATTTTTGTTACCAGGGATTTATTTGGCTTCATGTGCTAATGGTGTAAAAAAGGCCTGCTATATAAGATTTGCAGGCAGGAGACAGGAACCAATTAACTACCCGAGAAGACAGCATATATGGGGGCATAGTTCAATCCCCTAGGTCTCAGGGCACTGGGGGTAGTGTGTGGCTAGGCCACAGGGCATGGAGAAAACTCTGAAGTGAAATCACTTTGTAATTGGTCCTCATTCTTTTTTTTTAAAAAGATTTGGTTCATTTTTAGAGAGAGAGGAAGGGAGGGAGAAAGAAAGGGAGAAACATCAATGTGCAGAGATACCTCAATCAGTTGCCTCTCCCACCCCCCTACTAGGGATCTGGCTCACAACCCAATCATGTGCCCTGACTGGGAATGGAACCGGCGACCATTTGGCTCTCAAGCCGGTGCTCAGTCCTCTGAGCCACACCAGCCAGGGTGCCCGTATTCTTATATGGACCTGTATGTTCTATTAGCTGTCCCACTTGGGCAGAATTTGTCTTTAATTTTTTTTCTTTTAATGTGATTCTAAAATGGAATATTTTAATGTATCATAGTCTTGCAGAAATAAATTCCCTCTCAAGTCACAAAGCAGGTTCCCAGAATCCTTTGGGCTCTTGGTTTAGGAGGGACATGAACTGGGATTTGGTTATTTGAGCCTCTGTTGTCAAGATGAGACCACTGTACTTTGTGAATGCCCAGAGCTAAATTTAACCCTCTTAAAGTCTCAAAAGTCAAATGAATAAGTGAGAATGCTTCAAAAGTATTTACAAGAGAGTGATGGAATATTTGTGTTTATCTGATATCATTCTATTGTCCAGATAAGATCTACTTGCCCCAAGAAACTCCTCAGTCAGTGCACAGGGCTGGGATTCTGAGCTGGTCCATTTTTCTGACATATGTATGTAGCTAAATCTTCTGCAGAGTAAATTAATTTCAGAAACAGGGACAGAGAGGGCAAATTATTAATTCCTGATAGACCACTAGGTTTGTCCATATTAACAATCTGCTTTTCCTGGGCAGGCTACAGTAGCAGTAACTCCTATTAACCTAGTCAAAGTCAAATGAACACATTCAGAGAAACAGAGAACAGTCCTTCCGTGCACCCTTGAAAAAATGGTGTCCAAAAATGGGGGAAGAGAGAGGAGGTTGAATTGCATATATTGCATATTATAAAAGTATTACTAAAGTTAAAAACCAAAAAAACAACAAAGAAAAAACCCAACTCCACACACACAGAAAAAAAACAAAACTCCTCTATTCACCTATTCATATATTTCAAGTAAGACAAAATTCAAATATTTTTATTAAATCTACTGGCACACTTAGCTCACTGTGCAAATATAGTCTTAATTTTTGTCAATAAATATTCGTGTTAATTTTCTGGATAAAAATCAATGTTATGCTATGAGGAATGCTGTGGAAAGTGGCTAGATTAAACAGTGGCTCTCGTCTACACGTTTCCGGCACCAAAAATAACCATATGGTGTTAAATGTGTGCAGGTCACTCTGGAGATTTACTGTAATTATGTCATGATGTGCTTATTGTTATAGCTTCAGCAGCTTTTCTTGCCTCTCTACCTGCTTTGTTCAAGAGCAGCTGCTGGCTTCAAGCTGTTGTCTGTTTCCAGCACAGAAGCTGAGTGAAGAAATGCTTTCTAGGGAAGTCATGATCCAAAGCAGGAATAGCAACAATAAATGGATTCAGTAGGGGAACATAAAGTTCACTAGGCAAAAGTTTAGTAATCAGACAGTGCTAACTTAGTGCTGCCAGGTCCAATTGGTGAATAACACTCTCTATGCAGTTTATGCAGAGTTGAAAGGGATGGGGGAAGATATTTAATGGACAGAATAGAATGCTGCCTTGCAGAGTGCCTGATCGTGATGGTTTCATTAAAAAGATGGCATGAGTGAGCTTGGGCTACTATTCCTGCTCACCATAAGTGCCAGGACAGCAGAACTGCAGGTGCCAGGGTACAGAACATTCCATTACTTTGTGCTAAAGACAATGCTCGATAAAGATATATTACACACATAGATATATAGATATATACACACATATACTTGTTTAACTACATACCATATATTAAATGTTCATATATACAAGCTGAGGTGCTTTCAGGCAAATGCCTAAAACACTTATTGGAAAGGTGTGTATGGGATGCAGATTTATGGTAATTGCTTTGGGTACAGATTTTATGGTAATAGTATCTGCTTTCTCTTTTTTAAAAATTGTTTTAGAACAGTTTTGAAAATGCTTTTATTCTTCTTACAGTTTATGAGTAAGTAAGTAGGACTAAAACAGATGCACATGGGGACTTTATTTCTCATACTAGGTCCCCTTGGATTCTTAGGGTCCTTTCCCCACAGGTCCTTGGACAAGGAGTGCATAAGTAATGGAGGTTATAAGGAACAGCAGGCTCATGTGTCCCCATCCAGCGTTTCTGAACCTCTTTGGCTTCTCCGGTCACACAAATGCCTGCCTTTTCTCTTTTCCCCTTCTCTTGCTGCTCCTGGGTAACTCTTCTTCCTTTAAGGCTCAGCCCGGGGTACCTCATCTCCACTCCTGCTTTCCTAGTCTCCCCATGTCATTTAGGTGTCCCTTACCTGAGTTCCTCTATTATCTGGGGTTTTTTTCTTATGTAATAGTATGTATCACATCCCCTTGCCCTATGTATTTGTCTTCACCTTGGAATATACTCTCGAGAGCAGGAAATTTGTGTACAAAATTATGTGTTCTGACTTAGGAGATATCCAATGGATCCTTTTCTAGAATGTGACTGGAGAGATGTGAAGTGTACACTAGTATAGAGTATGGGCTGGATCACGGGTCGCTGTCACCAGCACTGTGACCTGAGCTGCCCACCGTAATGAGCTGAAATGACACCGGCTGTTCCAACAAATAGGCTGGGTATCTAAAACCATATAATAATGCGTTTCCCATATCAATTCCATAGTTTATCTTGTGTGGATGCTGGAGCCTCCAACGCATAACTGACTTTTTCATGGAAGTGACCATGGTATACGGGATCCCAAGAGTCTCCATCATAATCATAATTATCTTAGTTTCTATGAGAAAATAACCATCTCAGTCTTAAAATGTTACTTCAATGCTCACTTACCTCCTTAGCTTTATGTTTATTTTAAAGACTATATATGAGGGAGGGCCAATAGCACCATATGAGAACAGGAATATTTTAACTCAGTAATTTTTGTCATCTACAAACTCTGATTTAATTTATACAAATCTCTGAGAAAAACAGCAAAGATATTTTTGTTTCTTCCTTCCACCCTACTTTTATGCCTTGGGAAAATATTGAAAGGAAAAGTAGCCTGGAACATTACTTCTCCGCTGCATTGGTGAATGATAACTCACTCATTACAATATGAGTTAAGGCAGTATTTCAAAGAAAGGCAAACTGTATTGGTAAATGTGGTAGTACAGTTTATAATAGAGATGGTTTTAGGTCCCTTTAATGAATGATCGCTAAATACTCCGTTTAATACAAATATCACATTCCAGATCTTTGTCCTGTACCATTAAGTATCAAAATATAACTAAATGCATTTTGATCATCTGACAACTTCAAGGCAATCACAGTACGCCAGAAACAGGGAAGGGGTTAGAAGCATGATCTGAGTCCTTTAAGACCTATATTCAAAAGAGAAACTACAAAGCACTTGAATTTGTTACCATGTGCTTTTTTCCAGTGTGTTTCCTAACCGAACTTGTTCTGTGTTATATGAAAAGGTGCCCTGAGGGAGGCCTCATTTGTTACCAATGAGGTGAATATTTTGGAGTTGAAAAACCAACCAGGTCAATCTTTGGACAATGCTGGGTGTATGACTTTTCCTCATCCCTGTTTGGTCAGGGTGAACTTCCCGAAGGGGTAGCCATGAAAAGAAAGCATGGATAATGCAGAAGAGAGGAATGTAAAGTTGTGCATTGATGTGGGAACCGCTGCCTATACAAACTGAAAGTAAGGGACAAAGGAGGGAGAGAGGGAAGAGGCCAGGACTTTAGTTTGCCAAATTCTCAGCAAAGACACTCATCCGAAGGGCCAGAAAAGTCAGTTGTAAAGAATTTGAATTTCACAGAGGAGTAGCAGTGAGCAAACCCAGAGTTTAGGGAACTGGCAGGCAATAACGCAGGTTTTGGCAGCAGTGTTTCGTGCTCATTGGAAAGGAGATGGATTGAGAGCAGCGAGGTTAAATGGAAATAAAGCCGAAGTCTCCGGGAGTGTAGTGATGAGAGCAGAGAGCACCGTCTGGTCAAGGGGGTAGAAGTGATTGAGGATTTGGGGGCAATCTGAATGCAGCACAAGAAAATACGGAGGTAAAGACAAGATGAATTCCATGCTTGGGATGAAAGTAATGTTTCCTATAGCAAAATTTGGAAAGACGAGGATTTAAAGAGAAATGTCAAAAGTTACAGATTAACTTGCTGTTTTTCTTGCACCTTTTTTCTCCCTCCCTCCCTCTTTTCCTTCTTTCCTTCAAATCACGTTAAAACCCTACTCCATGCCCAGTGAGAAGTGGGAGAGCAGGGTGAGGGAGTGGACAGGGGGTCTTAAATATTTGACCACAGGCCAAAGGAAGTCATGTGACAACATGAACGCAGCACTTAGAAAGAAAGTAAATGTGTAGAACAACACAGCAGAAGAGAGAGAAGCTGGAGTCGGTAATGTTCAAGGAGAAGGCTGTTCCCACCACACACGAGAGCTGTGGGAGACAGCGGTGGCTGGCAATAAGGAGGAAGGCTCAACCAGAGATACACTGCGGAAAAAGAGTAGGTAAGAGGAGCCCAGCTGGATAAAAGGGGACAGGAAAAACGCTCTCTTAAGGGTAAAAAGGTCTGAGAAAATTGTACGGCTCAAGCACACACGCTCAAACTGAGTAGAAGGTACAAGTGTAAAATCAGGCATGTCTGTAGCTCCTATACCAGCTTCTAGTTGTTGTTTTTTTTTATGGTCACTTTTTTAAAAATAGCATCTTGGTTTTGGGTTTGCTCTCCCTATTTTTTTTTTAAAGCATGCTTTTTGAAACCACCTCACTTTCATAGTGGGTAGACCAGAAAAGTCTCTAAAATAGCTTCCAGTTTCTGTGTTCTAATTTCTGTCATGATTAGGATGATTTGCTTTGTGCAACCTCTTGGCAACAATTCGTATACAATGTGGTTGGCGACATTTTTGTATTCGGTTTCGGACAACGACAACTGGATCAAACTTTGAGAAATCACTGCACTAAACAATCACATTTTATATTTAATATATCTTGTACTACTAATTATAATGATCCTCTAATAGGCAGAACTTAAATGTTGCTCAGGTTCCATAGTGGCCTCTCACACATTTACTTCAAGTCACTTTTGTGACATATGCAAAATGTCCCAAGTACTTCATTTTTTATTTAATTTGCCAGTTTCTCATCTTCAGAAGCCCCCAAACTAGTGGATTTTAAAACTATAAACATTAATTTCAATATTATATGGTAACTGCAAAAATGAAGTAAAATACATTTCTATAAGAGCCCAGAACAAGAAGTAACTAGTAAATAGCCTTCTCTGAGAAAGTAAGAAAGACTTGACCTGTTTGGGCTGTCTCTTATAGGAAGGATGGTTAAGAATATGCTTGATGGAGAAGAAAGAGGGCAAGCGAAATAATATTTTAGAATAAGAAAAAACTTGCTTAAGTGTAAGAATCACCAAAGAACAGGACGTGGAACCCATAGAGCTGCATCTGATGTCATTTGGGGTAATGGCACATAGATATCATTGCTTGTCTTCTTCTATTTACTCACACCCAAATGTAACAGCAACTTGGTAAATGTTGGTTAAGCGAGTGGCTGGTTAATGAACGAGGTTGGAGACATAGATGAGAACTTACCATGAAGAACCTTGTGTACTAGACTAAGAAACATATTTTCAACTTGGCTGAAAGAAACCCATCGCAATGATTATATATGTCAGATTTTCATTTTGGATTCTCTTCAAAGGGTTCTTTATTTGTTTTATGGAGTTTTTCTTTATTCACCCTCTCCCCAAATGTTTGAAAATGATATTTGATGGGGTCTGTGGTCAAAATTTTACTTTTGCTAAGGAAGGCAGTGGTTGTCTAACGTCAGTGTGCATCAGAACCAGACTGCTGGGGCCCATCACAGTTTCTGATGCAGTAGTCTGGGTGGGGCCTGAGAACCTGCATTTGTAACAAGTTCCCAGGTGCTGCTGATGCTTCTGGTCCAGGGACCACATTTTGAGGAACCCAGTGCTCAGGAAGCTCTGCTACTACAAGCACTTAGGCTGTGGGCTGCTGTTTTAAATTTTAAAAAATGTAAAATATTTTCAACAGGTTCATGCAAACACAAAATTTGAAGCAGAGAGAGAGTTATTTTCTTACCACCTCTGATGACATCAGATTGCTGGTATAACCAATTTTATGGAATTACATTTCTGAAAGTTGATTCATATTTTGAATCACTTTATATCACTAAAGAAAGAAACCTTTAGTTAAATTCTCAAGAGAGGAAAATATTTTTGGTGTAAATGCTCACTCTTATTTGGTTAAGCTTTATGTTTTTATTGTTTTCAAACGTAATGGTGTCTAACATGGAGGCACCTGTAAAGAACCCATTCTCCTTTAGAAATGCAGTGATTTTTATTGGATTACAGGGAGCCCGGACTTTGCACAATACTCTCAGAATCCCACGTACACTAGCCAGAACCATGTGGGCTTTGCCATTTACTGTCAAGTCCCGCATTGGATCTCTCTGCATAGTGACTTTTTCCCACTCCCTGTGAATAAGAACAGCTGCCCTTTTCGTCTCTGTGTTTGAAGCTAGTGTGTTTGCTTGAGGGATTGGGCAGAGTCTGGTGGTGGCTCCTCATGTGCTTGAAGCAGGAGGGGGATCAATCTGGCGCATGCACACTGGTCAGCCACCCAGCCACAAGGCTGATTACATTGTGTGATGTGCTGCTGCTCAGCACCCCCAGACTGTTCTCTCTATTGGGTCCTTATCTCTTTGAGCCTTTCATGTGGAATCTTCTTGGTACATACACTACCAAAACCCCTTCTTCCAGTAAACACTATAAGAAAAGTAGTTTCTTTGAGCAGAGGAGATATTGATGTGTGGGCAGCACAGAAATGACAAACGGATTCCAGTCTTGATAAAGAGATAATTTAGTTAAGCACAGCCAATAGAAAGCACACGGAGATGTAAAAAAGCCTCATTAAAAAGTCCCCATTGGGCCCACACTGAAATACCTGGGCCTCTTCAGTCGCCCACAGGAACAGAAGTCCCTGTTTTCCGCGGCTACATTAAAAGGAATGGAAACATGTGACCTTTTTTTTCTGCTAATGGGAAGTGACTGCCGTAGTGAATTAACACTTGCAGCTTATGGTTCGTTCTCTTTCAATAAATGGCACAGGTTATATTTCACCTGTCAAGTGTTTACTTATGTTTGTTCGAAATGTGTTTGAAGAAGAGGGAGGGTGGGAAATCAAGCCTAATCTTGATCAGAGAACGGTGTGTATCCTCTTTACTTAGAGAGTTGAAAATTTATCATGACATATGCTGGCTGCACAGTCAAAACTTATCACCGCCCACAACTTTGGAAGCTCGACAGGATAGCTCTGCGGGAGCCGCGTCCTCGGCAGGTGGGTTTTGACGTGTCAAGGGCAGGACCCGGGAAAAGCGGAGATAATCTTTTTAGCTGGGCCTCACATGTACACAGTGATAGGGAAGGTTGCACTAATCTTGCCTCATAAAATGTTTTTGAAAGCACTGTTTTATTCAGTTTATGGTTTTGGTGGTCATGATTTTAAGCTGGAAAATATCTATATTACAGAACATTGATTTATACTGTCCTTAAAATGTATATGGAGAAAAAAATTACACCCAAGTCAGCACATTTTGTTTGTATTTTATCACAAGTATCGAGAGCATTTTTCTCTCTGGATCGAGTGACTTTAAATATTAATTTGCTTACACAATTCTTTTTGAGGCTTAATACTGAGTTGACACAATAATAACCTATGGTTATGTGTTCTCACAAAGATATTGGCCTTTATTACAAGAACTTCACACTACATAATCTAAAAGTTCACATTTTAGCTAATAAAAGGTTTTTAATGTTTATGCCCCTGGTCAAATATCATGACCCTTTTATAAGTCATAAACAAATCACTACTGTGACCACTTTCGAGCATATGGTGTCAGTATGCTTTTCAAATAGCCTCTTTGAAGTTTTCTAACTTAGGACTCTTATGTTTTCCATCCTGCACACGATACAAGTCACTAAGTATCTGGCCCTTTAATGCTACTAGTCATCATAGTCCTCTGGCCCCTTAATGATTAGTCATTTCATAATAATTTGTTCTCTGAATCTGTTCACCACTTTATTTAGGTGTGTCACTGATTTTATATATATATACACACACACGCATATATAATTGTCACTGATTATACATATGTATTTAGAATTTGAAGTAAATCTTAGGTTCTTTGAGAAGCATGCATGCTACATTCTTTTTTAGCGTTTGCTCTTCTCTTTACATTTCTCTGACATTTCCCTTGACTTTCCTATATCATTATTCTCCTGCCTCTGTTCTTTTCTTTCACTAGTTTCTCTTCCCTGCAAGTTTGTCTGCTTCACTGGTGCTCACGATACAAAGTCTGAATTTAAATGACCTCTCGAGCCTTTATTTCTGGTTCTGGATTCTCACTTGTTTGTGAGTGAAGGTGCTTAGAGGGAAAGAGTTACAAGAAACACAAAAGATTTTTCTCATACGTAAAGAAAACTAGAAAGATCCTAAATTATATTCAATTATAGATTTTCCAAGCATTCATTTTCTCTGCCTCCATACAGCTCAATCTCCACTCTCTGTTCCTATCAATTGAAACAGAGCACATATACTATGCATTTACTCAGTAACCAGATACAAAGTAACCAGAATGGAACAATGACAACAAAATTACTCTCTTTGGAAACTATATCATTCTATAGCATCGTAAGTCAAAGGCCACAGAGAAATTTATCTGAAAAATGCCAATACAATATACCAAAAGATATGTTTTTAATAACATTTTCCCCCAAAGTGAGTTAGAAGACAGTTATATTGTGTGACCTATACCAAAGAAGATGATATTCTTAAGTGTTTAGGTAAGAAGGATGAAAAAGGATAATTAAAACAAATTTCTATTTCTTTATAGTTGGCCTTGAAAGTAAACAATATATAAATAGACCCATAGATCATATTTCTTATAGTGTTACCAAAATGGTACATAACTAGAATCAACACAAAGATTTGTAAAGAATATAGGGCTGTAGAATAGGGCCGAGATCTA
>VMDR010013919.1:0-24279 GCA_007922815.1 Macrotus californicus | reverse complement strand
GAGTGGTGGGGGGAAAATTCAAACTGTAATTGAACAACAATAAAGTAATTTAAAAAATAAATAAATAAAATGATAACACTGGGTATCTCTGGATGGTAAACTTATGGATGGCTTTTTTTTTCTTTTTTGCTTATTTATATTATCTTTTTTTTTCCCAAAAAACATATTATCTATGTACTTTATAAAATCCTGGACAAATTAATACAGCTTTGGAATGTGTACAGACATATGGTGCTTTATATACTCATCAGTTTGGTTCAGAAGTTATTTTTTAAGTAGTAGAAATATCTGAGCTCTAAAAAAATGCATTGAAGTGGCGTCACACAGCTCAATACAAAGTTTTAAAGAACACATAAAATGCCATTTAAAACACATTGGCAGTTTCCTAAGGGTTAAACATAAATTTAACTTATGACCAGCAATTCCATTAAGTGTATCTATCTACCCAAGAGAAATGAAAACCTAGACCCAAGAAACTTCCCATGTGTCTGTTTTCACTGCAATTACTCAGAAGACTAGCTTCTTTCTTCTTCCCGGTGATTTCTAATTTTTCCCATAATTCTTTCATGTAGGAGAAAATCTAACACATTTTTTATTTGGTATAGATATTCACATATCTTTGTCAGTTGCTGGTCAGTGGCAGAATTCAATGATCGTTTATTCTTATTCAGTACTGGTGTTGTATAGACTGATTGGTAAGTGTTCTCAGTATCCATTCTTCCTGCTTCCTTTTAGTACTTGAATTGCTGAGCTTTAGCAGGGAACATGGCTGCCCAACCATGGGCAGACACCCTAGGTTCCCTCACTGTGAGATATGTGTATGTGGCTAAGTGTTCACATGCAGAAGTGATGTGTGCATCTCTGCATCTCCCCCTCCACTTCCTTTCCCTCCACTTTCCATAGTCCATAATGGGAACATGGGACAGCACCACAGGGGGCAATGTTGCTACATTTGCTAGAGTAGGTGGGATCTGAGATTCTGAATAACCACACTGAACCTAACCATCTGGACCACTCCCCTGGATTAGCAAGTCTAAAAAATTAGCAAGTCTACCTGTGCTGTTTATATTTTTGTTTTCTATTAAGATTTTTGGACTTCTAACAAACATTTCAGGCTGGAGAAAGATTGTTCCCTCCCCTTTCCCCTCCCTGCCTCACCCTCCAACTAGCCAAATCTTAGAAATAGCAAAGGGCTTAGCCTGGCATGTCTTTGATGTGCAAACTAACACAACCAGAGCCATATCTCCTAGGTCTGACCCATGCACTCCAGGCAGAAACATTCTTCTGGCTTCATTATCCCAGGGCCAGGCACCAGACTACTAGGCACCACTATAGTTTAGGGTCTACCAACATTATTGACAGTAGGCAGTCCTACACTGCTTTGCTCTGTCTTGCCTTTCCCACAGAAACTGCTGTAAAGGCCATGGGCTAAGCTCTCCCCTAACTCCTGCCCCTTTGGCCCTGAACCAACAAATGCTGGTGCTTCCTCACATGGCCCTAAATGATAGGCTGCCACTCATCTCTCAAGGATTTGTGAGTATAAAACACCTTTTTCCTGAGCCTCTCCTCTGACTCCTGTTGTGGCCACACCTGGCTGACCATCACATAAAAAAACACAGAACACTGCCCTTGTAGCCTGGAGGTGTTAATGGTCTTCCTAGTGTGCTAGGACAATATGTAGAAATAACATTTGCCCTTGTACATATTTGATTCAGTCAAGATATTTGTTTTTCAAGACACTGATGAAAAAAGAAAGATTCCTGAAAATCAATGATAATGATAGTTTGTCTTACGAATTAAATTTTAGCACTTTGTTTCCTAGTTCATTAAAGCTAAAGGTATAAAAAAAGCTATGAAATTAAATAATAAATTTTCTCCCCAAAATAGATATTAAAGAATAAGTTCCCAAATAACCCATCTTTTTTTTGTTGCAGTTTCCATAAACTAAGACAGCTTTTCATAAAGGAGTTAACATCTCTACTCTAACTGCATTGTTGGCTCACTGAAGACAAGGAAGGTGTTGCCATTAGTGATAGTAACACAATCTGGAAACTAGTTATTTTTGGGTTGGTGCCTTCAGTGTTAATTTTTTTGCATCAGGTCTGGAAGTTAATATACCTACACCATGTAATCTGCAAGAATTTTCAAATGGCTCTTTTATCATTACAAAAAACATGTTTGGATAGATTGATTTGGCCTCATTGTTTTACATATTCTTGAGTGTTCTGGTTTCTGTTAAGTCTTACCTCGAACAAAGACGTAAGCACTATATTGTTCATAATATTCTCCCATTCGTACACGGATTGTGTAGAGGCCTTCATCTTCTTTGTTGAGATGAGAAAATGTCAGTGTTGCCCGATCTCCACTCCAATGTGTTTCCACCCATTTTGATGAAGAAACAGGTGCTCCTGGGGTAGGGGTTAGGGGAGGAGAAGTCAGCAAATTAACGGATCTTTTTCTTTATTACTCCCTTCCTCTCTCCCCTCCATTCCTCTCCCTCCCTCACTCCCTCTCCCAGTCCCCACCTCTTTTTCTGTCTCTATTCCTCTTCTTCTATATTGAAAGCTATTTGACTACTAGAGGAAGTTTCTAGGGCTTTGAGCCATCATGCCATGTTTATATTAGTAAAAACACTAGACCAGAAATGAAGGGACCAGTGCCAGATACACAATCTGCAGTGCAAAATGAAATGGCAAGTTCCCTTGTTCAAAAAGTAGAGGAAAATCACATTGAAAAGTACCAAAGTATTAGGCTTTTTCCTCTAAAAATAGTTTATTACTTATAAAGTGTAATATGGAATGATACAAGTTACAGAAACTAATATTTTTGTGCCATAATTTTACAAAAAGAATACTTTATTAATGTGATCTTTTGATTAATAATATATATTTCTGGCTTACTTTTCTACAAATTCAGTAATTAGATAATCAATTCATACCTTTAGCAACTTCATTTTATTTGCTTATTTATTTACTTATTTTAAATTTTTTCTTTATTTTTAGAGAGAGAGAGGAAGGGAGGGAGAAAAAGGGAGAAAGAGAGGGAGAGAAACATTGACATTTGAGAGATTCATTTATCAGTTGCCTCTCGCACACAACTGGGGACCTGACCCACAAGCCGGGCATGTGCCCTGACTGGGAATGGAACAAGTGACCCCTCAGTTCTTAGGCCAGCATTCAATCTGCTAAGCCACACTAGCCAGGGCAGCAAATTTCATTTTAAATGGATATAATTTAGCAACATCAGTCATGCTTTGCAATTGCAAGATCACAAAAGAGATTTGAAAAATCTTTATTTTGAGGAGAATCTCTCTGCTGATGTACCTGTCACCGCAGCTGTTATACAGCCATAGGAGTGTCCTACAGTCGGAGAAGTACATAGATTTATACTAAATAGCATTATATAGCTGTGGTAGTATAAAGTTAATATTGGGTTAACTTTCTGATAAACTATTTCAAAATAAAAATTTTACTGCACTAGAGCTGATTATTCTTGAAAAACAATTTTTCTAACAAGATTTAACTCATACAAGTCAGTTTCATGTAAGTCTAAAATTTTAAGTGCAAATTTACATAATTGCATTTTAATGTTTTCTTTTACATGTTCCATAATTTGTAAAGGTCATAGAAGAAGATGAAAATGGCTTCATGGTTTGTATAGAATTCAAACACCTGTTTATGCATTCTGTCAGTATTCTATCACTATCTCTTTAATTAGGAGGAAAAATTAATTTTAAAATTAATTATCTCCCTTGTTAATAACTGCTTTATGCAAAGTTTTATATAAAAAGTGTTCTTTTACATTGAATGTGGCAGTCTTTAAATTTAATTTCTGCCCTGACTGGTATGGCTAGTTGTTTGGGCATTGTCCCACAAAGGGAAAGGTCACCAGTTCAATTCCCAATCAGGGCACATGCGTAGGTTACGGGTTTGGTCCCCAGTCGGGGAACTCATATGGATGTTATTTTCCCTCTCTTTCTCCCTCCCTTCCCCTCTCTCTAGAAGTAAATTAAAAAAAAAAAAAAAACTTAATTTCTATTTCTAAGCCTGTATATAGTTGCTTTGCAATGTTGTGACAGTTTTCATAACCAGAGATTCTAAACTCTTTGAGGAATCCTACCAACTGCCTTACGTGTTTTATTGCAATGTCCACAAAGATTACTGCCCGATTGCTGGCAGTTCCTGGCAGCACTCAGGCCAGGGATCTAATATCTCCGTGCAGGCCCCACAGAGAGAAGTTCTGGGGATTGCCTGGCATGCTGGCCTTGCACTGATGGCTCCCATGCTGCCCCTCTCCTCCTCTAGGGACATGTCCACCACTGATGCTGCTGCTGCCACCACCATGCTGGCTTCCGCCTGAGCCGAATTTCCAGCCATTGCCTTGGGACTCAATGGTGCCACCGACTACCCCAGGTGCCACCATGCACAACTGACATGCTCTATAGTCTTATTAGACTATAAACACTTATTTTGCCAAATAAAATTAACTTATAAAATGAATGTGTATCCAAATAACATAAGCAAAATCACATTTTTTGGGTAATCCTTTCCATATGTTACTTGGTGATAAATTATAATTTCCTCAAATATATTATGGAAATTCTGCTACTTTGTGATATATATGTAAAAAATTTGTTAAGCTTTCAATAAGTTATGTCCTCTAATGTTCAGTTTCTGCCAACTCTGGTAAACAGATCTGCAGTCTTATGGATGTTCATGCTCTGGTGCCAGGCCCAGTCTGACCTTCTGTGAATAAGAACCTAAGTGATAATTCATTATCAAGGCTCACCATTTCTGTACCACTGGACCTCTGGCTGGAAGTGCTTAATTTCAGGAGTGATGACTACACGGCAGCCTAGACTCAGCGTCTCACCCTCTTTCCCAAAAGACACATCAAACTTGTCATCAAAGTGGATCTCAAACTTAGATGCATAACCATAAGGGGTCACGGCAGCTGACAACAAAAATATCAGTAATTTATTTCTTCTCATCAAAGAGACATAACCATTTTAATAAGCACTGGCAGAGAGCAGTCACAACAAATACTGATCAAATGATTTATCTGGGCAAAAATTAAGTCTTATAAAAAAAGAAGTACAGAGCATATTCACATGTCATTATGAGAAATGAAAATTCTGAGTATGAAAATTCTTGCTTCATTGGTCAGAAAAGTATATCTGTAATTAATAGAATTTAAAGGTAAGGTTTAATGCCTTATATAAAATGTAAATTAATACCACATTTAGCTTAGACTTAAACAGTTAGTTGAGATATATTCAATATGTATGCGCTTTTTAATTTTAGATTCTGAGTTCATTTAAACTGCTTGTAATCTTAGAACAAATAGCCATATCAATTAGTCATGAAAAATGAGTTTTTCAGTAAGTTGCTTTAGTTTCTTTAATAATCTAAATTTAAAAATATATTATAAGAAATGTCAGTAGAGAATACTAAAGGGTTTAAAATATCATGGCTTAAAAAAATTTTTTCTTAGAAATGTCTTATTTATAGATTGTATAAATGCCTACATCATAAACTCTCCCAGATTTTATTTTTCCTTTTCTCAAAGAAAAGGGAAATAACAACTATTTATTACAGGTTTTTACAATGCCAGGTACGCTACATTTGACATGTCATCTAATCCTTGCAAAAATGCCACAGCATAGATAGTAGTTTTTCATTTCTTTCAGATGGGAATACAGAAGTTCACAAATACACAGCTAATGACAAGGTCAAAGGTATCACATGTGAGATTAAAATTCAAACCCATACCTGCCCAACTCTAAAACTCAGGCCCCTTCTCTCATGTTTCATCTCTCTCTCCCTAAGATCTCTTAATATTAATTTGAAAAAGCAAGCTAACATTTATTGAGTTCAACTTGTGCCAAATATTGTTCCAAGTGTTTAATATCCATTAACTCAAGCCTCACAAAACCCTATCAGATAGGCACCATTACTCTCTATTTTATAGATGAGGAAATAGCAACATAGGGAGACTAACTGCTCACACTCACCCCACAGAGCCAGGATTTACAGAGGCAGGATGTCTCTACAGTTTGTGCTGTCAACCAATACAAGGTATTGTCTTGAACTTGTATGTTGCCAGGCAACCACTGGCAACATACAAGTTGGTTATAACCAACATGGGAATAACTTCTCTTTGAAGCATGTCTTATCTGCCCTACTTCTATATGATGATATCCCACTGAAATCAAAAAGCAAAACAACTGGACCAGACCTTCCTCACTGGGAAGCAGGGCTGATTCCAAGGCTGCCTTAGGGGGCAAAGATGAGGGTTACAGTAAGCCTGAGGTTTAGGAGTTGGTAAATTTGTGAGCTAAATCTAGACTGCTTCCTGCTTTGTACTATTAAGAATGGTTTTAATTTTTTTTAACATTTGAAAAAATCAAAAGAAGAATAAGATTTTGTGACATGTGAAAAATAATAGGAAATTAAAATTTCAATGTTTATAAAATAAGGTTTTATTGGAACACAGCCATGCTCATTCATTCACCTACTGCCTGTGGCTGTTTTTGTGTTACAATGGCAACATTGAATAGTTGTGACAGAAACCATAGGGCCCACAGAAAATATTTTTTTACAAGAAAGTCTTTTATAGAAAACATTTGCTGTCCCCTGGTTTAAAATATGTTTTAAAATTAGAAAGACCAGGTTACAAGTCCCTACTCTGCCACTATATGTGTTCTTGTCCCATGATTTAATCTCTCTAACCTGCTTCCTCAACTGCATGTCACAGATAAAAGGGTACTTATTTCATAAGTTTTGGGAAAGCATTAAATGAATCAATGCCTATAAAAAATGACTTAGTAAAGTGTCTGGTATAACTAATCAATACATATTAGCTGTTAAAACAGAACCAAGGGCAGGGAGCTTTATCTATGATACTTAACAGCATATTCTGAGCACCTAAACCAGTTCTTAGTACATAGTAGATACTCTATAAATATTAATTGAATAAATTGACAAGAGTTCTCTGTTTTCTATATTAGCAACAATTACAATGAATTCAGGGGCCAACCAGAGGAGGCTCAGAAAGATTAGGAAGTTATAGAAGTCAAGTTGAGCTGGGCTTTCAGACCCTGACTTGATGGAGAAGAGGGAAATGGGAGGGACAGGGATGATGATGAAATGGCAGTGAGAACGAACAAGACACATACAGAAAATTGTGTGATGATCTATAGGCTAGTCTTGGGGACAAAGGGAGATAAGTCATAGTTTCAGGATTTCCGCTAGAATACTGTCTCCATATAAATGAAATGATAGAAGGACATGATTTGGAACGTGTTCCTCCCTCACTCCCACTCACCATCCCTTCCTGCCCATGGCATCGATGCCAATGATTATAACTGAAATATTAAAAATTAAGAGCTATCTTTTAAAGTTGATAGAGTAGGTCATCTACAGACATCAAACTAACCAGTTGGTGAAAAGCTGATCCATGAGAAAGTATCTTCATCAGTCATTTTCAAAACTACCACTTATTTTTTAATATTTGGAAATTACGAAGTTAGGATTTGGCTACCTTTTTCAGTCTGATTGTTGTAAACATCTAATTATTTGAACTACCATAAGGATTTTATTTTTATTACTTCTCATGAAAAGAAGTTTTGACATAGATGAAATAATTGAAGTTCACAAATTAAAAAATTACCACTAATTGAAATATTTTTAATAGCTTACTATTTAACCACATTTAGACTTTATTTTAAATTGCCCTTCATAAATTAATGTATTTGTTTATTCATTTATTATTGAACAGCTACTCTGTGTCAAGTGCTGAGGTTTAAAGATAAAAGTGTAGCCCTGCCTTCAAGTGGCTCATGGGCCACTGGGAGACAAAAACATGTAACAGTTAACAGTGTGACAGAGGTTCCTATGGAGGTGCTGTGGACTCATCGGGGATACCCAATTCTGAATGGGTGGGGGTAGGCGAGGCCCCACAGGGATCCACATGAATTTCTCAAGGAGAGGATGCTGACTTGGATATTTAAGGATGAGTAAAGCTGCTCTGGTACAGTCATGATTCCTGTGTGTATGTGCGCATGCGTGTGTGTGTGAGAGTAAGGTTAAATCACTGCCCAGGGTTGTGCAATGATTCTTCTCATTTTATGCAGAAAGTCACAAAAGTGTTTGCCTTTTTTAACCCATCACATCTCGGCTTTTATAAAACCGGAACAAAGCAATTATATTCAGAAAGAGAATAGTAATCAAAGAATCTAAAAATATAAAACTGACCATAGATAGCTATTATATACATGTTTTATACTGACATATATTATAATGCATATTATACACTTATTTCAGCATTATAGAATAGCATATTATGCTGTATTTTATTTTATTATTTTTTATTTTTCCCATTTTTTAAAATCAGGTTTACTGAAGCATTATTATGTACAGTAAATTTCACCCTTTCCAGTGTACAATTCCATGAGTTTTTTATTTTTTTAATTTTTAAATTATAGTCAACAATAGTATATTAGTTTCAGGCACACAGTATGTTATGCTGTATTTTAAATGGAGATGGCACTTAGCAAATGTATTTTTAAACTTACAGCTGAGGGGCAGGGTAGAAGCCCCAGCATGGAAACGAGTCTCATCAAACTCTCCCTTATATCCTAGAAAAGAAAGCAGAAATGCACGTGAACTGCTTCTTCACTTATTTTTTAGCAGTGAGAATGATTATAAAAAATACATTTTGAATAAAGCAAGTCCAGCAAACCTACTCTTTACCACAACCGAGGCATATGCTGATAGCTCTCCTTTAACATTCATCGCCGAGGCCCGGTATTGAGCCGTGTCTTCAAAATCACATCTAAAAGAACAAACAGAAGGGCGTGGCCATCACAGTGATACTCCTTATAATTACGAGCTATTCCTTCAAGAATCTTCTACCACGACACACTGCAGATCAGTGTAACGTGTTGTGCTAAGGAACTCTTAATGCAGCTACTCTCTCTGGTCTGGCTCCCTGTAGGATTTTATGTAGTTCAAGAGCTTTACAGCAGGTGCAAGCCAGCAGCACAGAACGGGAGAAGACCTGTAGTCCATCGTCACCCTAGCCTGGGTTCATTTGTACTGCCCAAGAAACGTCAACAAAATGCTCAGCACATCCATTACAGCATGGACAGCATTATGATAAACTGGGGGCATAGCCTCCCTGCTGGTCTCCCTCAGGGTGATTCAGTCTGGGGGCGACAGGTCAACAGGCAGGGAAAGAAAGAGCCTCTGCTTGTAGACTTCCACCGCCTCCCTGAGCCACAGGCTGAATCCAGGTGGGTCGAATGTGTTGTTCTGTGTTCTGGCCTCAAAGTACAAACAAGTTAGTTAGCCCTTAATTCTACTAAGGTTCAGGGCATACCTGGAGCTTTGGCCCACAGCATGACACAAGAACTGCCATCTGGAAGTTCCTCTGAGTTATAATACAGAAGTTGGGATATCTTTAATAATGGAGTTAAGGAAACGATCTCAGAGAGAGATGAACAGGCGAAGATTACAAAGCAGGTTGTATCTTGTTGCTACCTGTGTCTGTGTTATTCCTTGTCCCTCCAAGTTTAGTTGCACTTGTATAAACTTATTGTTGAAATTTTACAGACAGCAGTAGAGCCCTGGGAAGATCAATACAGTTGTCTTTCCTGTAACTGTTAATTATCGAGCAACCACATAGCACACTGTTTTCTCCATAGAACCAGCTACTGGCAGAATTGGCGTGACTCGAGGTCCGGGACAGAGCTTGGTGAATGTCACAGGGTGCCAGGCTTCTGTGTGAAGTCCAGCATCATGTGAGTCAATTGCTCTGCTCTGAAGAGAAGGCTATAAATCTCTGAAGGTCAGCATCATGCAAATTTTACTTTGACATCTCAGCGTGTCATGGTTTTATGTGAACTGAGAATGGTGGGAGCTTGTTTAACCTTTTTATCCACATAATGAGGCTTGAGTTTCAAAACTATCTTTGGACACATGATACACTTTTGAGGACTTAGAAATTTTGATGTGGGTTCCGCTTTTAAATTTTGCTTTAAGAACATCCCAACATCCACCCTGCCTCCAGCTACAGGTTGATAGTGTGGGTGTACTGTTTTCCATAGTCCTTGGTGAGCGGAAGGAAAGAGCAATTTCTCCTAGTCCAGCTTACTTTCATTGCCACCCAAACCAACCTCCATGTACTTTACTGATTAAAGGCAAAAGAATATGATAATGATGGTGTTGATTTGGAACTCTGAAAGGATAACTGAATACGTCTATTTATGGAACTTATTTTCTTAATGATGTCTAAGAAAAACTCACCAGCATATAAAAGGATAAACAAAAAGATACAAATTGTGTTTTTCTCAGTATTTTTGACTGAATTCAAACATAAGATCACTTTAGCAGGTAAAGTGGTCTTGGCAAGAATGAGTCATGCCTACCACTCGTAGCTGGGCACTGCATGTGCGGGTCCTCCGCTGTGGTTGTGCCGCACTGGGAACAAGGGCGGAGGGCAGCTACTGCACTGAGCAATGAGGTGCCTCCCTGAGTGATTATAAGGCAACACACAGAGTCTCTCATGTTCTCTTACTTGTTAATCTCCAGCGTGTGCATTCCATATCGACTTTCTATAATATACTTTCCAGGGTTTGCATGGACATTTATTGGCACCTGGTTTTTATACCTATGAGACAATGGAAACAAGAGGAAGTCAAAATGTAAACATCTTCATGATTAAAAGTGCACACATACATAATTCTTGTTCTTGAAGGAACACCTGTAAACATGGCACTGCAGTCAACAGCGGCATCTGTTCAATAAATGCAAATCTATGGTAGACTAAATAAAATGCAACAAAACTTCTCACTGTATTTACTTTCCTGTCCATCATAAAAATTACATTTAGAAAGCTGACCGTTCATACCAATGTGGTTGAATCCTGTATATATAATGTTGAGTGGAAGAGCCAGATACAAAAGAGTACACAGTGCAGTGATTGCATTTCCATAAGTACAAAACCAGAAAAGACCAATTCATGCTGCTAGAAGTCAGGAAAGTGATATGCCCCTGGGGTGGAGGGTGAAGAGGAGTGGGTGGGGGGAACATGAAGGAGGCATCTTGGGTGCTGGTAATGGTTGGTTTCTTGATTTGGGTGCTGGTTATGTGGGTGTGTGCAGTCTATAGAAATTCATCAAAGCTCTACATTCATATAGAATTTGCACTTTTTGTGTGCATATTATACTTCAATAAAAGATCTAAACAAAAACTTGACCATTGTTGACACAACAGAAGAAAAGTCTTTGTGCTGGGCATTTTATTGTTGTCTGTCTATGTAGGGAGAAAGCAAAACATTCTTCCTACTGACATTCCTGCACATTGTTAAAAAACCACATGATTGTATTGGAAGCTCACCATATTTAAGTGTTTTATTCTGTCATAAGCAAACATGGTTCTTGGCTTGGAAGAACTTAAAATATATTAATCATGAAAAAAACTTCTGACAAATAAAAGCTGAAAGATTGATTCTCTCTTTCTGACTGTGCTATTCCTACTTAAGCCTCTCAGGCCTCCGAGAGTGAGGCTACATGGAGGGGCCCTTCCTGAGAGACTCTCTCCCAAGTCTAGAAATGGTACCTTGATTCTTTACCATGTCCTCATGATCTCAATTGCCAGTGACTATGGTGCCAAACCAGGCTCTCCTGCCTAAGCCATTTTCTGCCCAAAAGAGGAGCTGGGTTTTACTTGTTTCTCTTTCAGACACCCCACTTTATGTGCACAGATAACATAAGTAACACTAATAACCACAACTGACACAGAGCATTTAGTATGAGCCAGGCAGGGTTTTAGCACTTCATGAATAGATTAGTAAATTCAACCCTCACAACAACCACATAAGGCAGAACTATTTTTAACATCATTTTCCAGATGAAAACACCAAGGCATGAAAAGGTGAACTTGTCCCAGTTCACACAGCTGGTAATAGCAGAGTTGGGATTTGAACCAGGCAGTCTGGCTCCTGACAACATGTGATGCTTCCGTTTTCCAATTGTTCTCTATTTAACTATATTTTATTTCTTCAGACTTCTGGAAATGGTTATAAGGAGATTTGGGATCAGGGAAAGTGGTGGAAGAGGAGAGAAGGATAGAAAATAATCTTCAATCAGCTCCTCTCTCTAGCTTGCACAAACACACGTGTGTACATAGGCTCTATGTCACTAAAACTCATGCTGATTTTCTATGCTTTTTAAAATGAGTCATTCTCCTCCAATTAGCAAAATCCCAGCTGATCCTTCAAGGTTCATATCAAATGCTACTTCTTCAATAAACTCTTCCCTAAAAAACCTACATAATATTAATTTTTCCTGTCTGTCTATATCAGTGTTACTTGGATCAAATTGCAAGATATAACACTTATTAAATTTTGGCTGAGTATGTGTCACTTCTACTAGGCTTCCAGTGCTTTGATGATAGAGATTATGTCTGATCCACATTTACTTCTATTCCCACTCTCAGGGAAAAGGAGTCATAGGCACGTATTAGGCACTCAGTGTTTGTCGAATTAGATTGAATGGAATTATTGTGTAAAGCAATTGATTAACTATAGTTTCATAATTTTTGGCCAAAAACACAAAGTTCCTTTTTTAAAAGATTTTATTTATTTATTTTTAGAGAAGGGAAGGGAGGGAGAGAAACATCAGTGTGTGGTTGCCTCTCACGTGCCCCCTGCTCGGGATCTGGCCTGCAACCCAGGCATGTACTCTGACTGGGAATTGAACAAGGGACCCTTTGGTTCGCAGGCCCGTGTGCAACCCACTGAGCCACACCAGCCAGGGCAGGAAC
Organism: Macrotus californicus; assembly: GCA_007922815.1. Taxonomy (NCBI): domain Eukaryota; kingdom Metazoa; phylum Chordata; class Mammalia; order Chiroptera; family Phyllostomidae; genus Macrotus; species Macrotus californicus. The sequence goes on along the minus strand of VMDR010013919.1, from coordinate 11,452 downwards.
AGAGTTCTGACAAGCAAATATTTCATGATGTGGATAACTTAAAATAAGTACATGTGAAAATAGTAAGTTGAGGCTCTTTGTGTCTCAGTTCTCTTTGATCTAAAATAAGAGGGCTGGACTGACTTAAGAATTGCAGTTGCATATATGATGTCAGATGGGTACTAGATTTATTGGGGTGATCACTTCGTAAGTTATATAAATGTCTAATTATTGGGTTGTGTGCCTGAAACTTATTTAATATTGTATGTCAACTACAACTGAAAGATAAAAACATTTTTTTAAAGTGAAAGAAAAAAAGAATTGCAGTTGTGTGGCATTCAGAGCGGCATAACCTACCCAACCTTAGAGCACGCTGCCAGCTGTTTCCTGCCAGCCCAGAAGGAGCCCCAGTCAGCTGTCTCACCATAGGCCCTAGCCAGACAGGACTGTCTGCTCAGGGATGGCCTGTAAAAAGAAGTCTGCTGGCTGCTTCTAATTTCCAACATTCCTCATTTTGACGAATGATAGGGTAGGACCTGATCATCGACATGTTCTTCTGATTGAATTGGTTTATGTAATTTCACACTTGACTTAGAAGCTCCCTCTTGCTCAGTTTTTTCATGTGCTGGGATTTTTTCAATAGTTCTTTTCAGCATAAAAAGAGAAATATGACACCAAAGGCTGTGGCATGTGCTACTTGACCCAAAACTGAGTGACTCAATTTGGCTTCTGACCAAACATCTTCATAAAGTTTGAATTAAAACAGTATTTTGCATCCTGCAGGGTTGTTCCACTTTCCTTGCTCTCCAGTACTACCTGACTTAGTTCCTTAATGGCTTTTCTACTGTGACTACCTGGCACAGGAAATCGGTTTCAAACACATACACACACACACACCCCGCTTTGAGGGTCTTCTGGTCTCTCCTCTGGTACTCCAGATATTAGTGTGAGAAACACTTGGTTTAAAGCAGCGGACAAGGAGCAAATTAAGAAGCAATTTAATTCTGTTCTCCATGGACTTCACTGAGGCATTTAGGTTCAGGGTCACTTGAGATTAGCTGCCTTGAGCCTTGAGTGAGGACAGGAAGGAAGGGTGTGTGGCCTGCTCTGTATATGCTTCACAGCTTGTTATTTCTGAAAAGTGAAATTCCAAACTGGCCAGTCATCAGCTAATTTTGGAAAGCAATCTATATCCTGGGATTATCTGTCAAGAGGTTTCTGAAATTCTTGTGAATATTCAGATATACACTATTTTCCTTATTATTTTCATGTAGTGGCTACAGTTAACGAGCTTCTATTTACTATAAGTATTTATAGACTAATACTCTGTGTGTGTATAAGACACACACTCAGTTCTCTTGAACAAATGTCCGTCTGGGTATTAGGCTGACTTTGATAATGAGGGCAACAATGAAGCTATTTGGTGGTGTGAAGCATGGTCAAATAAAAGGACTTCATTTTATTTTTTCTGTCAGCAAATAACACATGCCAAAATGATATTTATCTTGTTTAATCTCTCCAAAAGGTGACTGCCGCTTAGACTGCAACCTTATGTTTTGAATAAATAGTTATTATCCACTTTAAAAACCAGTTAGCCAGGAGAAACCAATTCCATTTGGATAGATTTTGGAATTACATAAATAAGAAAAATCTAAACTAAACCCCAGACTCTGATGTTGGGAAGTACTTAAAACTCACAAATAGTTGTTAAGTATTTTAAAGGTATGTTGTTTTCCTAAGATAATATCGTAGAATCTGCAAAATTTAAATACTACATTATGAATAACTATACTCTTATAAACAAATTCAATATATAATCCTATAATGAAATTTATAAATTCTTATAATATGCAAAAATAGAAAAAGGCTTTTCAAATCTCCATTCTTCCTGAGACACATTTCTCATACTATTTCATTCTCAGGTTTTAAATTATTATCATGCCTAATGACAATTTCCTTAAGTGTCTATTTTCAGTTAGCTTTAGGGGCAATGTGAAGAATTCTAAACATATATTTTAAGTGTCTCTCTTGAGGATCTAGCCCAATATCCACACATAGATTAAAAAACTGGGTGTTGAGTGAGTGAATGAATGAATGCTGCTCACTAATTATAGGGAACCTATCCATGTGCGATGCGATCTAGTGGCTCAGCTCTGGTTCTGAACGCAGACAGATGCGTGTGGTGTGCAGAGAACATCCATGAATAGGTCTCCCGTGGGGAATCAGGCCTGCATTGTACCTAGGCTGCTTTGAGACTTGCTTTTGCTAAAAACTCCCTCACCCTGAATTGAGGCAACAAATGTTTACTGGATATCTTTAAAGTAATTTCCTAAAATCTATGCTAAACCTCTCAAGTTTGGGTGTAACCAGTTCAACCTCTTTTCCCTTTACATTTGCAAATGACCTTTATCTTGAAGGGATTAGCAACATTCTTTCTTTTGTTATGGTAACCACCTAAAGCAACCTGTGCATAGTTAATGAGAACCATCCTGAATGTAATGTACCTAGAGTGTCAATAAAAGCCTGTCCAGGCAAGGGGTCCGGGCCCTCTCTCTCTCTGAGAGAGTGGCCATACAGGCTGGCCCTCTCTCTCACTCTCTGGCTCGCTCTGGGCCTCTCTCACACACTCTCTCTCTCTCCCTGGCCCTCCCTGACACTCACACTCTCTCACCTTCTCTCTTGATCATTAAGAGAGTGGCCATGCAAGCCCTAGCACTCTCTCACTTAGAGAGTGGCTCGCATCCTTTTTTCTCCACTGGATTCCTTTAGTCCATGTGAATTTGTTGGTCACTTGTCCGGGGATATAGGGCAAGCATTCCACAACAACACACGGTCCTGCCGGATGGGACCGCGACAACTAATGCCAACATATGTCCCCGTGAGTTTGTGTAAATCTCCCTGCAGACTACAATACATATTTTCATTGCTAAAATTGATCTAGACTTTGGGTTGGAAATCCAGTTAAATCTGGCTCTTATAACTCAATTCTCTCCTTTTAAAGGAAACTTTCCTACTTTCCCACATTTCATATACTTTTTCAAAATGACTAGGCAATACATTTGTATGGTCCAAGAACCAGAAAGTATAAGGGTGCACAGGGAATAGTCTTCTTTCTCACACTTTCCTGCATTCTACCCAGCTCTTCCCCATAGTTAACTATTCTCCTTAGATTCTTACATCTTCTTCCACAGTCCCTTTATGCAAATAAAAAGAATACAGTCCTCCCTCAGTATACATAGTGGATCGGTTCCAGGACCCCCTGAAGATGCCAAAATCCACAGATGCTCAAATCTCTGATACAAAATGGTATGGTATTTGCATGTAAGCTATGTTTGCACGTGGGCTACAACAAGGTATGCCTTAGCATAACCTCATTTCCATGGACTCAACATAGTGCTCAGCATGTGACAAATTCAAATTTTGCTTTTTGAAACTTTTGGGGGTGTTTTTCCCCCAAATATTTCCAATCTGCACTTGATTGAATGTGTGGATGTAAAACCTATGAGTAGAGTTTCCTGACTATACAAACATAAAACTTTCCCCTCTTCTTTAAACAAATATATAGCTTATTATGCAAGCTATTATATAAATATAGCTTATTTAGGAAAACAACTTTGTTATTTTTTCACTACATTTATTCTTTTTTTTCTATGTTGACAAAGCCCTGCTTCAGGGTGGCCAGCTTCACTGTAGAGGGACAGCAGTGTCTTCTGCAATAACTTTTCTACTGGACCCAAGGCCTAAACAGGCTTCCCGCTATTTTCAAAGTGGGTTGGGAATAGGACAGTGCTCCTCAGGATCTCTGCACCTGGCTATGATGAGTGATGTGTGCTCCTGTCATTTAGCATCTCCAGTAACCTCTAGATTCCATTTACATAGGCTTGGTGAGCATGTGGAACTGACCAAAGAGCAGCTGCTGTAAGTTCATATCACTTGTTAGACCTCAGGGATTTCCATGATCTGAAGGTGCCTAGTGGAAACTTGGAATTAAACTGTCTTTGGAAAGGGTTCTAAGGGAGCCAGGTCCAAGGAACCCAAGCTTATGAAAGATGTAGCTAGGGCCCTAACTGCTACAAGTAGAGGCAGCATGACTGCATGAAACATTATCACAAACTTATTTCTATAATTTACCTCCTTCTATTCAGGAAGATCATTCTCAATTATTTCTTTCATATTTGTCTTCAGTATTAGGCCCACAAAGATGTAGTTGGGGCCCAAAAAGGCATAAATGCCAGCAAAGTAATCACCAAGTATCTTGGTTCTTGTTTGGGCTGTGGGCTCCCTGGTCATTGAGGGGAAGGACGCTTACTGAAGATTGCATTACCAGTATTGTAAAGTCAGAGCTTCATGTAATGATTATTTTTTTGAAAAGGAAACATACCCAGGAGAATATACTAACCCCACATATAAGTTTACTCCCAGAGGTGGATTTATCTTGGAGCCAATGAAACTGAAGTTGTAGGATCTCTCACTAGCACAGATCTCCATAAGACTTTATGCCTAATTTATATGACTAACTATATTCATTTTTGTAAAGAGTACCCCCAAATTGTGTAAGCCTCATGCCCCACAAAATCTGGATCTGACCTTTTAATTGCCATAGCCAATTTTCCATTACCTGGTAGCTGATTGTCCAAATTTTAGTTCTATCCAGGGACAAATCTTGCTCTCTGAAGTATGTTAACTATTTTCTTAGTGGTCTGCTAATGGTTCTTTTGTTGTCATATTTTATCTTTTGCTTAACTTGCAAGGCAATAGGACTTTCTGTGGAGGGCTCCGATCCATCCCTACAGGGGCAATTTGGGTAAGACTGAAGCCGTCTTCTCCAAGCACTAAAAGGGGTGTAGAAACTGGAGAAAGGCTTATTCCAGTAGATGAACAGCCTCCCAGTCATTCCTGACACAAATTTTGCTTTTGTCTTTTTAGTTTTGTTTAAAAGGAGCCCCTAGGACATAAAAGTCACATGTTAAGAAAATAAATATTTCAAAGCCAGGTAACAAAAGTTTTGTAAAGAATGGCACTACAGCTCAGTTCCATTAATAAGGACAAATAAAAATTGACGATATGTTCTATTTTTTCATTTTAACTGGAAGTCTAAGAGTTGACAATTTGGTCATCTCAAATTTTTCTGGGGAGCTTTTATCTTTTATTGTTTGTTTTTAAATCACCCTTTTTTATCCAGCCAAAAAATACAATGTAAGGAGTTTAATCTTCGACATACTTTGAGCTCTACTTTGTAGAAGCATGTAGCTCTGGCTTAGTAAATAACACCATCAATGCACATCAGCATGTTTTTATGTGGTTTCTGTGAATTTAACTAAGTAAATAAATGCATGAGAAATTAATATTTATCTCCCAGATACTACTTTTTATCCTTTCTAAAATCATCTTTAACTCAAAGTTTTAAAAAGCAGGAAAACAGAGATGGGATGCTGCATAATAAATATATGTACTTAATTAAGGACTCTGATTATTCATTTATTAGTAGTACATTTACACTTTATGAAAGGATATTTTTACTGACCAAATAATATTTCTTGGAGCTGGAAATTTGTTATTCTTTATGTGCCTCTATAGGAAAGTTTGGATGCTTTGAAGGTGGGAAGTAATCAGTTTTTGAACAGAAAATGTCCCTTTAACAGGCCAAATTGTGCAACTCTATACTCACAGAGAAAGGTGAGGTGAGGATAGGTTGATTCTTAGCTTACTATAGTGCACCTTTATGCCTTAAAACTTGTAAATTTATTTTTAAAACTTCATTTGCATTGAAATATGTTCCTACATTTCTCATTTTTGTTTACTATAAATTATTTGCCTTGATAATATATAGCTGGCTTGGGTTTTCATTCTTTGCTTTTCAAACTCAAGAACCTGAAAAGAATTTACATACAAGAAAAATTGTAAGTAAATCCAATATTATCAAAGGTAGGTTGATATCGTAGGTGAATTTTTAAAAACTCACCACCTGCTCCTTAAGAATAACCTTAGACGGGGTCTATCTTGTCAGCTACTTCCATTCGCGCTAGCCAGGTGTCTGATCAACACTAGAGACGGTGGGGAAAAAAGGAGAAGGAGGCAGGGGCTCTGTGGGCAGCAATGCTGTTCGGTGTAGTGTTTATACTACAATGCAGGGTGCATTTACCACTACTCCTGCAGATAAGAAAACAGGATGCAAAGTACTCATGTCAGAGAATAAAGTGGAAAACATCTTTTTGAGTTGCCTCAATCATTTTCTTACTTCTGCTCTCTGTGGCAGACATTCATGACATAAAACAGGAAAATTCTGAGTTTAGGGATCAAAAAATCATTGACAATTGCAATAGGATATACAATGAAAGGAGAAAAGGAAAAGGGGTGCTTATTCTTTATGGAAAGAAAACTGTTTCTGGCCCCACATTGAGTGATATTTCCCATCAAATCCCAACTCTGTTTTTTTTTGGCTTTAGAAAAATCACTGAGACCTGAGTTCACATAAGGAATAATGATAGAGCCGTTTGGGCTTTAATTATTTTTAAAAAGGCAGTATTGCTTCTTCTCACAAAATGATACCTATATTTGATGAGAACAAGTTTTTATGGTCTGTAGCAGTTATACATATTTTTTTTCTTTGTATGTAAATATGTTGATGAAATTTTAATACTTGATACAAGATAAAGACCCATTTGTATAATGCAACTATAAAACATCATAATGTGTATTATAACGTATGAAAAACTGTTCTTCCCATACATAAAATATTAATCCCAGTATCCTTTCTTTACTATTTAAAAAATATATTCAAATTTGTAAATGTTTTCATTGACTCCTGCATATTTATAATGGTGGATGTTTTCATGAGAGGTAAGATTAACTTTGTTTAATTGATTCTTCAATTAGTTTTCATAAAAATAACATACCATGTTACACGAGGTTCTGGCCAGCCTGATACCGAGCAGTATAATTTTACATTTTCTTTCTCCCAAACAGTGTGGGAACGAAGTTTAATGACAAACTCAGGAGCATGGAGAAGATGATCTTCATTCAACTTCCTATGAAATGCCTCAGTTTCTTCCAACTGAAAAAATAATTATAAAATCAAAGTATTTTGTGCTACTAAAATAACAAGCAGAAACCAAAATTATATTTTTTCCATTTGGAACCTGACTTTTGTATTGAAATCAAATGCATACTCCTTACTGCTTTTTAAACAAAGATACCATTTCATTTTTAACATTTTAATCCTGAGGAACATATTTTATTTCCCTAAAGTGGACTTCTTAAGGTTCTTTGGAATCTTAATTTGTGTAGAACTTAAAATTCCATGGAGTTTAAAACAATTAAGTTTGTCTTTCTCTGACATATATATTTTGATGCCTTCCTCTATGTTTCTTTAGTTTTGTTTCTACACAAGATCACATTTCTTGATTTGAAACAAATCAGTTTACACACATGCACGTTACATGCATTTCTACTTTTGTAAATTATATTAAGTTGTCTTTTCTTACTGTTTTTCTTAGTGACAGGCGTTCTGCTTTTTCTCGAATTGCAACTTTCCTCGACTTCTTCTCAAAAATTTCCTCCTGATGAAGACTGGATGTAGACTGTTTTGATGCTGTGGACCGTTTGGATGTTGTGAGTCCTTCTTCACTAGCAAGAAGATTCCTCTGGGCTATATAAGCAGCCGCTTCTTTAATTCTTTCTTCTTCTGTGTCTTCAATTCCACTGACATGCACTTGGCTAGAATATAATAATGGCAAAATACAGATACTGTGGGTGACAATGATAAGATTGCCTGATTTTACTAAGTTCAAAGTACCAGACCTAGACGTTGTGCACCATGCCCAAAGAAAACCTAATAAATCAGGAATTCTTCACATATGAAGTAACAAAAAATGGTAACAACCATAATAATACCTGTGATAGCCCTGGAGCTTTGCCAAGTGCTTTTTGTAAACATTATCTCATTTTACCACCACAACAACCTTTTTTTAAAAGATTTTATTTATTTATTTTTAGAGAAAGGGGAAGGAAGGGAGAAAGAGAGGGAAGGAAACATCAATGTATTGATTGGTTGCCAACTGGGGACCTGGTCCCTCACCTAGGCATATGCCCTGACGGGGAATTGAACCAGTGACCTTTCTTTCAGTTGCAGGCTAGCACTCAATCCACTGAACCATGCTAGCCAGGGCCAATTTAAAATGAATTTAAAATCTACCCAATACTCTATCCCTGACTGTCTCAACTCAAAACCTGTTGCTGACACAGTAAACTCAAAGTATTTCAGTGTAAGAGATGAAATTTTCTTTTTTTAAATTATATTTTATTGACTAAGCTGTTACAGTTGTCCTGATTTTTCCCACTTACCCCTCTCCAACCAGCACTCCCAGCTCCCACAGGCAATCCCCCCCTCCCATTGTTCATGTCCATGGGTCATGCAGATAAGTTCTTTGCCTAGTCCATTTCCTATACTGTACTTTACCTCCTCATGGCTATTTTGAAACTATCTATTTATACTTCTTAATTCCTTCACCTCTTCACTATTGCCCCACACCCCCCTCTCATCTGGCAACTATCAAAATGCTCTCCATATCCATGATTCTGTTTCTATTCTGCTAGTTTGCTTAGTTTGTTTTTTAGATTCAATTGTTGATAGATTTGTGTGTGTTTTTTGCCCTTTTATTGTTCATAGTTTTGATCTTATTTTTCTTAAATAAGTCCCTTTAACATTTCATATAATACTGGCTTTATGGTGAAGAACTCCTTTAGTGTTTTGTTGTCTGGAAAGCTCTTTATCTGTCCTTGTTGTCTAAATGATAGCTTTGCCAAGTAGAGTAATCTTGGTTGTAGGTCCTTGCTTTTCATCACTTTGAATATTTCTTGCCAATACCTTCTTGCCTGAAAAGTTTCTTTTGAGAAATCAGCTGACAGTCTTATGGGAGTTCCCTTGTAGGTAACTAACTTTTCTCTTGCTGCTTTTAAGATTCTCTCTTTGTCTTTAAACTTTGTCATTTTAATTATGATGTGTCTTGGTGTGTGCCTCTTTGGGTTCATCATGTTTGGGACTCTGTGCTTCTTGGACTTGCATATCTATTTCTTTCACCAAATTAGGAAAATTTTCTGTCATTTTTTTCATGTAGGCTTTCCATTTTTTGCTCTCTCTCTTCTCCTTCCAGTACCCCTATGATGCGATGTTTGTACACTTGAAGTTGTCCCACAGGCTCCTTACATGAGCCTCCTTTATTTGGATTATTTTCTCTTCTTGCTGTTCTGATTGCGTATTTTCTGTTCCTTATATTCCAAATTGTGCATGTGACTCTCAGCTTCATCTACTGTACTGTTGATTCCCTGTCATTGTTCTTTATTTCAATTAGTATACCCTTCTTTTCTGTATGTGTGTGAATTCTTTTTTTATTGTTGTTCAAGTACAGTTGTTTCCATTTTCACCCCACCATGCCCCCTGCCCCACCCATCCCCACCTCCCATCCCTGAACCTACCCCCGTTGGCTTTGTTCATGTGTCCTTTATACATGTTCCTTGATGTCCCTTCCCCTATTATTCCTCTTCCCCCTTCTCTCTGGTTACTGTCAGTTTGTTCTTTATTTCAATGTCTCTGGTTGTATTTTGCTTGCTTGTTTGTTTTATTGATTAGGTTCCACTCATAGGTGAGATCATATAGTATTTCTCTTTCACCGCCTGGCTTATTTCACTTAGCATAATGCTCTCCAGATCCATCCATGCTGTTGCAAAGGGTAGGATCTCCTTCTTTCTCTCTGCTGCATAGAATTCCATTGTGTAAATATACCACAGTTTTTTGATCCACTCATTTACTTAGGGGCACTTAGGGTGATTCCAGCACTTGGCTATTGTAAATTGTGCTGCTACGAACATTGGGGTGCATAGGTTCTTTTGAATTGGTGTTTCAGGATCTTTAGGATATCATCCCAACAGTGGTATTGCTGGATCAAATAAACAAATGGGATCTTATCAAAATAAAAAGCTGCTGCATGGCTAAAGAAAACAGCATTAAAATGTAAAGAGAACTAACTGCATGGGAAAACATATTTGCAAATGATACCTCGGACAACAGTTTGATCTCCAAAATATATAAAGAACTCACATGATTCCACTCCAGGAAGACAAACAACTCATTAAAAAATGAGCAAAGGACTTGAACAGACCCTTCATTTTTGACAGGATCTTTTTATGCTGTTGAGGTTCTCATTAAGTTCCTTGAGCATCCTTATAACCAGTGTTTTGAACTCTGCATCTGAAAGATTGCTTATCTCCATTTTGTTTAGTTCTTTTTCTGGAATTTTGTTCTGATCTTTCATTTGGTCCATATTTCTTTTTCTCTTCGTTTTGGCAGTCTCCCTGTATTTGTTTCTATGTATTGAGTGGAGCTGCTACATCTCCCACACTTGGCAGAGTGGCCTAAGGTAGTAGGTGTCCTGCAGAGTCCAGTGGCACAAGCTCCCCTATTACCCAAGCAAAGTACTCCAGATGCCCTCACCATGTGGGCTGTGTACTCTGTCCTGTTGTATTTGGACATGGATTGCTATTGGTATGTCCATGGTCAGTAGCTATGTTCTGTCCAGGATCACACAGTAGAAGCTACAAAGTGATTTGTGGATGGCTGCTACTTGTCCTGGGCTTGGAGGTGCCCCGGCAAGGTCAACCTGTGAACCAAGGCTGGTTGCTGCTAGTGCTGGGCCTGGGGCAACTTACCAAGAGGAATGGGCTCATTGAAGCCAGATGCTGCTTGTTTGAAGGAATTTAGGGAAATCTGAAGCATAGGTCAAGATAAGCCATTCATATGGAAAAGCCACTGGAAACAGCTTGGGTGGGCCCAAAATTGGGGTGGGGCAGGGCCTCAGGGAATCACCAGGGTGGGGCAAACAGTGTGAGCCAGGTTAATGAAGTCTCAGATATGGCAACTGCCTGCTGCCTTTGTGGTTCTGTTGTGGGGGGAGGCTTAGAAAAGGAACAATGGTCTCTGCCAGCACTTCTGTCTTGGAGAAAGCAACCCTCCAGCTCTTGCCCTGTTGCTGGACAATTCAGTTCCTCCCCACAGGTCTCTGATGCCTTTCAATCTGCTGTCCCCACACTGGAGCTTAGAGTGAGTAAGTTCAAGTAAGTCTGTGTGCAGGCTCTTTAAGAGGAAATGTCTGAGACTCCTGCATTTCTGTCTTCCACAGCCTCAATCCCTGCTGTTTTTTACAGCCAGAAGTTATGGGAATTTATCTTCCTATTACTGGAACCCTGGACTGTGGAGCCTAGTATGGAGCTGGGACCCCTCACTCCTGAGATATTCCTCCTGATTTTTATCCACATTATGTAGGTGTGGGTCTAGTTCATTCCATATCTCCATCTCTACTACCAATTTCAATGTGGTTTCTTCTTTAATCCATAGTTATAGGACTTCCATTCAGCTCGATTACTGATGGTTGTGATGATGGTTGTTCTATAGGTTAGTTGTAATTTTGATGTGGTTGTG
>VMDR010013918.1:0-24287 GCA_007922815.1 Macrotus californicus | reverse complement strand
TGGGATGTCTCATCTAAGTCATGTAACTCAGTGACAGTGAATCATTGCCACGAGCCTGCAGGAATGTGGGCTGTTGTGCCAAGTCTTCTGATATTAAAGAAGCAATATAAAACAATATTTTAATGGAAATCTCTGAATATTTACATTTTGGTATATTATTTGTTCATCATTCATTATTTAAAATAATGAGCTAAGCAACACATAATAGGGCTGGTTTTGGCCCACCAGCCTTTTGTTTAGGAATTCAGCTCTTGATGCTTGATGCCAGATCACACAGAGGATGACTAACTGCCCCACATGGGAGAGTCAGCCTTGGGCCACCCTGAATGCAGGGGCATCACTGACCGTTCAGGCTCAATTTCTGATTGCTTGCCACTAATGTTACATTTTTCTAGGTGGACTCAAACCAATCATTGCCTAGGCATGGATTTGTGTAGCATTGATTCCACAGATGGGCACTGCCCTTGCCTGGGTTGTTAGTGATTTGGGGGAAGAATGTCTAAAGGGAGGAGCTAGGAGGGCTGAATCTAGTCTCACTGCTACCACGGCTGCATCCTCTGCTTCTCAGGTACATAATGTGGCGATACCTTGAACAATCTCTGACATTTTATCTCAAAGATTCATTTCTACGTAAGTAATAATTATGGAAGCCTTACTAAGTACCAAATTGTATTATTCTGTATCTTAGATAAGTATGAATAAACCAAAAAATACCACTCTTACTCATTTTGGATATATTGTTTAACTGACAGTGATATGTTGTTTGACTTTGCACATAGAGATAGCCTAGTTAATCAATAGAAATGATGGAACTCACTAGTCTGATCTCCTGCATTGTGTTTACCTTAAGAATCATTAACTGTAACGGTGGACTGTTTTGTGATGGTTTTGACTTTTCTGTGCTCCCTTCTAGGTTAGTCTGTGTGTTCTGGGGCAGTTACTGTCAGTGCTGAGTTCCTCTAGGTCAGAGTTGTGGCATCTCTTCCTAATTCCAGTGATCTAAAGGCGGGGTGGAATTTAACATTCAATAGCACAGGCTCTGGAGTCTGGCTGCCTAAGTTTGAATCCCAGACTCACTAATTCGGAGCCAGGAGTTTTTGGCAATTTCCTTGACTGCTCTGGGCCTCAGATTCCAAACCTGAAAAAAAAAAGATGTTGTGTGGATAAAATAGGTAAAAATGATTAGAACAGTGTCTGGCACATAGCAAGTGGTCAGTGAATGTCAGCCATCGTGATTGTATGCCTTATAGCAGAGATGCCCCGGGGGTGTCCAATGGATGGATTTTCTCATGTCTAATCAATACTTTCAAGACAGTGTTGATGAAGAAGGTGAGATGTAAGTGGATTGAATGCCACCCTTTGAGGGGAAAGGGCTGTAAAACAGAGGCTTCCCTGATGATCTCGCCCAACACACACTGTGGGTTCCAGTCCCAAGAGACCATCTCCTATTCTATACCTTCTACTGATAGACTGCTGCTGAGCCCTCATGATCAGCTCAGGGCCATTGGCTTTGTGGAGCATTTGTGGAAAACCCCTGGTAGCATAGGTTGCTGCCTCATGCTCTCTCAGCTCAGGGAACACTCCTCCATGACCACATGTAGCCTGTTCAAGTGCACCATGCTTCTGTCTTTCCTCGACTCCATGCGTGTCTTCCAGAGTAAAGGTCAGGTTGGGTCTTTCTGTCTCTGGCACTTTGCAAAGTGCCTGCACCTCAGAGAGACTCAGGAAACATTTGTTCCATGGAAGTTATAATAAAGAATGTTTAGCGGCAGAAAACCATGGAAGTGATGAATGAACGATCAAATGAAAACAGGAATTACACAGATTGTTGGCACCAAGTTCAAATTGTGTTTTCTCCTTGGTTTTCCTTACTTTAGGACAATGATTGGCCTAATCTAACCTAACCTTTTAACAATTTGTCAAATTCTGTCACAAAAGGATTACATATATATAAAGAACCCAGGTTAGCTGCTCACCATCAGCTATAACACCTCCCTTAGTTAATTTCGTATCCTGTCCAGCTCAAGGCCCCTGCTTAGCATGGTCTCCTCGCTGGTGCTACATGTCCTGTCATTCATTGCCTTTCTCTTGCTCTCCACCTGCCAGGGTCGACTCACTCTCTGAAGCTCAGTCGAATTCTCACTTTCTAAAAGTTGCCCTACCCATCTGGACTGCATTAATATTCCACAATTATAATTACCATAACACACTGTTTTATACTTTTTATTATCTCCCTGACAATTTATAAATTTCCTGAGAGGAAGACCCACATGTTCTATTTCCCTGTATATATCTTATATTGACAGTGACTATAAATTTCTAACAACCCCTGGGGCAAATTTGGAGCAAAGGAGTTTTTTCACTGTATGGGAAATGATAGCAAGTATGCATATTAAATATCATTTATGCCTTTTATTTTACTAAAGATCTAAAAATAGTTTCATAACTCCCATCACACACTGAAATAAATTTTAGATATACCAGAAGTTTAAGCAAAAATAATGGAATTATAAAAGTGTAACAAGTACTAAAGGTAAACATCTAAGACACTGGTAATTGAGCAGAACAAATAATGAAAAATACTGATGACGGGAATATTGAGAATAGCATTTTTGTGCACATAGTAATCTATGTGATAGAAAAAAATAATATCCTGGATATATAAAGTATACTTACAAATCAATAAGAGAAATGAGCATGTCAATAGAAAATTGAGTAAATAGATAAATGATAAAGAATAAACACAACATTAGCTGAAGTGTTCCTTCTTCCTAGTGATGCAAATGAAAATTAAGTGAACACTAAGATAAAAGTCAAGACTGAGGACAAACTCCTGCCATGTGTCCAGAGCGTGCTTGGGGATATGTACCCAAGACCTCCAAGTGTCCCCTCCTCAGAGGGAGCCCAGAAATCCCACTTTCAGAGCAGAATGCGTCTTGAAGGCTGTGCTTGCCCACATTGTAATGGCTGTTGCCTTTCATTTTGTCTGTTCTTTTCTTTTCCTTTATCTTTTCTGTTTTTAAATAACACATTTTCTATTCTCTCTGTACAGAATGTAGTATGTGTTTATAACATGAGATAATTCTTAAAATAACTAAAACTGCTGTTAAAGAAAACATGCAAACTAACACTGTTGACTATATCCTTCATGTATGATCCAGGGTGAACATAGAACCTCTGTTCTTTTTTTCAGTTTACATCATGTAAAAATATGAATTTTATTTTAATATCTGATGAGAGACAGAGCAAGTTTTTTCTTTTAAAAAAAGCAAAGGTTTCTGAATTATAGACTTGAATAATGGCTTCACTTCTCAGCTGTCTGGCTTGGAGCACTGCCCACAGTCCCTGGGAGCCTAACTTTTCTTATCAGTAATGAAGGTTTCTAAAACCTACCTTTGCAGGTTTGTTGTGAGATTAAATTAAATAAACTAAGTAGGGAATCTGGCAGAGTTCCTGGTGTTCAATAAACAGTTGTCCTTCCATAAAATGTAACCCTTAGAGACATAAGCCAGTTAGTTCTAAATTGAGAAACGGTTCAGTCAATATAACTGTAGACATGTGTTCATATGACTTGAACAGAAGACGCTTAGGGAAGTGTGAACGTATGTGCTCTGCATGGGATGGATGCTTGCAGTTAAGTTTCTTTGACTATAGAAGGTGGGCCTAGAATAATCAGGGGCTGGGCTGCTCAGAAAGCTTCTTGCTGTCCTACCACTGCTTGAGCACCTTTGGCTAATAATCTGTTTCTTGTGCTCCTTCACTGTTTACTTACCGGGCTCTGTAACTTGGGGCTAGGCGTCTCATGGAACGGCTGTAGGGCTAATGTCCGTACTTAGTTCTGCATGAACAGCTCTGCTGACAGAGAACAGAGGGAAGAAAACAGATGGAGGGAAAAGAAGCTTCAATGCCTGCTTGCCAAATCTTTGCTCATAAACTTTCCCATGAAGAAAACCTCTCTAAAGCCACTCTTCCATTTTCTCTCTTTTTAAAAATCGAGTTTGACAGTTACTCTTTATCACATCACCCTCTCTGAATGATCTTCAAATACTTAGAGCCTCTTGAGGCTTTCCCATATCTCCAACATGCACACCCTAATCCCTTCCCAATCTGGCAGGGTTTTTCTCAGATGTGCATGATGGATGCTCAGAGATTTGCTAACAGGTGGGGCAGGGATCAAGTCCAGGCTCCGTGGGGACTGAGCATGGCAAACAAAGACAGTGGATCTGGGTAGGATTCACTGCCCTGACTGCTTGTGCATCGAGGACAAGGAACAGCCCACTGGGGGCTTTTCAATGCTGCATTTCCAGTATGTGACATAGGGAAGGGGTTTGGAAAACATTTGCCAGTCTAAAGGTGAGTCTTGTCCGTGAAACCTGCTGGATTGTAGGCTTATAGTCAATCATCTAATAGAGGCTGTGCTCTCAGAAACAGTGTGTAAATCTCATCCTCCTTCCTCCCCAGCCAGATGGTATAACTGCCAAGATTCCTGCATCCCTACCTGAATACCTCCAGGCAGCCTCACAGCGACAAATATATATGTGATATGGAAAGAAGGCTAATTTTGGATACAGACTGAGCTGGGTTTCAGCTGTCCAGGTTAAATTAGTTTATTCATCTGAAATACTGGAGATGTGGGAGGCCAAAAAGGAATCCTAATTCTTAGTGAGGGTGTCCTAGAAACTCCACTGTTGCCTCCTCTGGGAAGCCACTCCTGCTTTTCATGTGACATTTAACGCCATGTTTCAGGTATAGGCTTCCCATATACAGACACCTATCCCTTCAGTGCTGTTGCTAATGTAGGTTTCCCTGCAGCTTATTCATTCTGGGCCTGGCCCAGAGCAAGTGCTCAATGAACAAAAATTCCTGGTCCTGGAGCGTTGGTGGTGTGCTTGTTCCTGGGGCACATGTGGTACTCACTGTCTTCATCATCCGTGCTTCTTTCCTTCCTGGAGTTTCAGAGGTGATCCCTTCTGATTCTTGCTTACTGTTTCTGTCCTCATCATCTTGGCTTTGCTCTCCCTGGGATGAGATGAAATTGTTTGGGTCGAACCAACATGTGCTTTGGGGTAGTTCAGAGACTTACCAAAAAGATAGTCCTGGAAATCCCCTCGAGATGACATGGGGTATAAAGCACATTCCGGAGTACTGCTGATGCTGATGACCCCCATCTTTGGGGACAAAAGCTGAGATAGATGGGGGATAGAGTGGGACTTGGTGGGCCCCCATACTTGCTCCTTCTATGTAGGTTCATCCTGGTGACTTGAGGGGAGGGGTGGCAGGGATGGGAGCTAATTCTAGAAACTAGAATAGGGAGATAGATATGTGCAACAGAAGCCAGCAATCTGTCCAATGTCAATAGAAATGGAGAGAGTGACACCCTTATTTTCTACTTACTAGCTGTGTGGCCTTGAACAAGTTACTTCAATGCAGTGAGCTTCACTTTCTTCATTTACAGCTTCCTTTTCAGTTGGATGTGGGTGAGTCACAAAATTTAGGGAAACACTGAAGAAGCAGGACCTGAAAAAGAATAGAACTACTCCGGCTCTGGGAGTCTATGAGAAGCCACTGTGGGTTTTGTTTTTTTTACATGCTCCTACAGAGGCATGAATTGGTTCCAATTCTTTCTCCATCTCTGTATCACTTGGTTTAGGACTCAAATTCCACGGGAAAAAGTCAGATTGGCTCAGCTGAGATCATGTGCCCACCCGTGCCCCTCTGATTGACAATCTCACTAAGACTTTAGTGGATGACAGAGGAGGTTGGTCTATGGAGAGAACCCCTTGATAGGGACTTGACCCTGGAAAAGGGACTCAATCAGTCCATGGGGACCTGACACAGAGAGGACTGCAGTAATTGCTAGCTTGGCCTTGCTCCTTTCTAGCCCTTTGGATGTCTTCCTACTGCCTCCAACTGACCAAGCCACCTGGCAGCTTGAAGGCAAGGGAGGCCACTGATACAGTTTCTATGAAGTCAGCCTTCTAAGCAAAACAGCAGTGTAGAGAAGAGGGTGTAGAATGTTCTTAATACATTTATAATAGTGAATTTTTTCTTTCTTCTTATTTAGAAAAAGACCCATGACTTCTCTTACCCCAGAAGAAAAAATTGTGCACTATCCCTGGTTCAGGAAATTCCTCGTAATTTGGAGTTGGCCAAAGCCATGAGTCAGCGGGTTGCACTCCTCTGCTTCCCTGGTGAGCCTGATCTCAGCAAGGCTCAGCTCCAGCTGCAGGGTGCCCCTCCTTGAGGGGCCTTATGGAGGCCGTGGGTGGCAGTTTCTCCTACGCTGGTGGCTGTCTGAGCTCCTGCCAAGGCTGAAGGAAGCCACTTCAAAAGATGCTACCACCGCCACTGATAAATGGAATCAGAAGGGCCCTGTTTCTGCCCAGACTGTTCCTAAGCACTTTTCACCAGGCCCCATTCTTGAGGGTATATTCTTCTTCCAAGTGGGTTTGGGTAATGATGGGGGGACCTCTTTCCCAGGCACCCCTTTACCAAATACAGACTCACCCCTCGGTGTTACTAGGAATGTGGAGAGATGAGGAGTTGCGCTTGAAGGGAAAGAAAATGGGGCTTTTGCCATGGAGTATGTATGTGCCTGTTCCTTCTTGTTCCTTTTTGCTAAATAAGGTTGGAATACTTTTCAGTGTACTCTCAGAAAAAAAGAAATTCTGTAATCTCTGAATGCTTTAAAAATAGACTGACTTGAGTTAAAGTTACATTTTTAGTCCATAGTTTTCAGATGAATTCAATTAGTGTGACTCCATGGTTAGGAAAATAGACAAAAAAGGATACTTGTAGTAAAGTAGTATTCATTTTTATAAGAGCAACATAATATAGTGAGGGGAACACTGGCACGGGGTTCCTAAGCCGTTGGTGTCAGCTGAACTTGAGAAAGTTGTGTCTCCTCTTGGTGTCTCGGTTTCAGTATTTGCAGTGAGAATTAGTTAGATGAGAAAGTGAAGGTTCAAATAACCACTGCGGTCCAGTATACCTAGAAACAGCTCCAGAGCAGACGTGCTGGGAAGAAATGATGCCCAGAAGGGGGAGTTCATTATGATCAGGGAGGGCTACCACCATCTGTGATTTTACCCCCACCCCTGGTTTTATTGAGATATGATGGATGTATAACATTGTATGAGTTTAACACGTACAACATGATGATTTGATATACTGCAAAATGATCGCCAGAATAAGTTTAGCTAACACCCATCATCTCACGTAGTTACAATTTTTTTCCTGTGATGAGAACGTCTAAGGTCTTCTCTCTTAGCAACTTTCGAATACACAAGATCATGTTGTTAACTATAGTCACCATGCTGTACATAACATCTCCAGAACTTACTAATCTTATCACTGGAAGGTGGTACCATTTGCCCATTTTCACTAAGTCCCCCCACCTCCCCACCCCCAACTCCCGCCTCTGGCAACCCCCAATCTCTTCTTTGTATCTGTAGTTTACCTTGTGAATTTCCTAAGTTGAGTTGTGGCTTTCAAGGTTTCCATTGCATTTTTCTTCATGGCTTTTTATGCTTAGTATTTTTGAAATAAAGAAAGGAGGGCAGGGGTGTCTGTGTAGCTGGATTTATGTTTGATCCCAAGGTGATGAAGCAGTGGTCTGCAGTAATATGAGGAAGCTGTGGGATTTGGGATTCAGGCTCAAACCCCCAAATTTCTGCACCCTATCACTGTGTCCTCTCAAATATAAAAATTAAATAATGATATTTACTTCCTAGGATTTCTCTGAAGATAAGAGGTAAAAATATAAAAGTACTTAGGTCATTCAGTAACGGGGCTCTTCTTACCTTTTTTGTTCACAATTTTCCAATGACACTCAGGGCTCTGAGATGGCTGAGCCATTGTCTGTTGACCTTGGTTGGCTGGTGAGTCTGATCTTGCTGCTGCTCTTCCTTCCCTCGGGCACTGAAGGTTGCATGTGCCCCTGAATGAATGAGGAGCCTTGTGCAAGCTACTTAGTTTCCTCAAGTTGGTTTGAGAAATGGTAGCAGTCGTACCAGTATCTTCTAAAAATCTCAGTTAAAATGAAAAAAAGCATTTCCAAGGGAAAAGTGGGACAGGAATCCATCAGGAGGTTGAAACTAGGCTGACAAGGGCTTCGAAGCCAACTTTGTGGCAAGATCCCCTTATCGTAACTGAGAACAACGCTGCAGAATGTAGAGTGATGGTGAGCACAAAGACTCTAGGCCAGATCGCCCAGGTTTGAACTTGGCCTTTTTGCTTATGGACTAACTTGAGACAAGTTGTTTGGTTAATTCACTTCTGCCTGAGTATCTTCACCTGAAAAGTAGTGTCAATGATTGTATCAAACTTAAAGTGTTGTTCTGCCAGTTCTATACATCAATATTATTTAAGTGCTTAGAATAGCACCTGGCACATAATGGATAGCACATAAATGCTTGTGAATAAAGGAGGAGGCCAGATGGCAAAATCTCTGGTTGAGGAAATTCCTAATGATTTGAAAGTGGCCAAAGACATGTCAGCAGGTTGCTCTCTGTATTTTTAGTATAGGCACTTGAAGCATGTGACCCAGGGTGGCTATGAATGCGGCCCAGCACAAAATTGTAAATTGATTTAAAACCTTTCTGTTGCTCATCAGTTTTCATTAGTGTTTGTGTGTTCGATGTGTGGCCCAAGACAACTGTTCTTCTTCCAGTGTGGCCCAGAGACACCAAAAGTTCTGATACCCCTACTTTAGATTATTATTCATGGGCTTAGGAGTCAAATTCCCTGCTATTAATTATTATTAATGAACCCGAATGTCACTTGTGGCCTCTTGGTCCATAGGGATGTTAGTAACTTTGGCTTATGCCTGAAGACTGAATGATTAGGGTAAGTGCAGAGTCCTCTTGTTGACTTTTGAACAAGTTTCATAAAGTGCATTTCTCGATCATGTGAAAGGGAGTCTGACAGAAACTGCCTCAGAGTAATATGGTGACTATCCTGTCAGCCCAAACCCAGATTCTTTCTGCCATTCAGATCTACCTTGTAGCCTCCAGTCCAGTCCCAAAGTCAGTGCATATTCCCAGATGGCCACCACCGGGACTTCAGCCATTGCATCCCAGTTGTGGGCCAGAAGAAAGAGTAAAAAAAAAAAAAGTGAAAGAGAGGAAGCAAAACATAGTGACTCTTTTAAGGGAGGCTTCGCAGAAATTCTGGAAAATAATTCTGTCTTTACCTTTTTGACCAGAATTTAATCATATGTCTTACCACCTACTAGAGAGGATCAAAATAGTCCTTTAAATGAGCAGTGTCAAAGGATAGACATTAGGAGGTTACTAGCCATCTTTACCATACACGTCCCTTATCATTCCTCCTCAGTACCCTCAGTCCCACATACAGTCCTAGGTGCATACTCTGTCTCTCGCCAGCTTTGGAAGAAACCCATCCCATACTATTTTTACAGTCTTACTGAAGATCACTGTGGGGTTAGTGATGTGGGGATCACAGATGAGTCCTTTTACTACCTAAGCATATGCCACTGTCCCCCACAGCACTTTTTTTCTCTATAAACCTCCCTTATCCTCCCAAAAATGGTTTTTGTAGAGCCAGGGCTTCCCACCTGTGACTTTTCTGCTGCACACAGTCTCCTGGAAGATATTATGAAGCTCAAGTCCCGTTTCCTCTCAGACTTCTGAGGGACTCCTGTGATCATTCAGTTAGAAAGCTGGAGAATAATTATAAGGGCGGCAACCATTTATCAAGTGTCTGGCAGGTACCAAGTGCTTCTGTTATATAAATTTTATCTTTACCTATTGAGGAGGCTGCTGACATCCCATTATCACCAAGGAGGACATTCAGGCTCAAGAGACTCTAGTCAACAGTACAGCTTAATTTAAGCAGTGCTTCCATTGTTTGTGGGTCATGTGTTCATTCACGCACGTGTCCTTTCTTCAACATTTCATTATATTCTCACAAATACTCAATGAAAATGGAAATGATGAGTTAGAATTACCACAAGGGTCAAATGGTGGAATAAGATCTATGTTTTATGTGAGTTTTCCATCTAATATTCTTTTCAAGTCTTGTCTCTTCCAGGACACATGAGCTCACTTCCTTCAGCTCTCTCTGCAAATGCAATAGTTTCCAGGTCCCTTAGTTGTAAGAGCCTCCTCTCCACACCTTCTGGTTGACCAGTGGCATTCTCCAATGCAGCACTCAGACTTGAATCTAGCTCCTTAGACGTGGCAGTCCTGCAAACACAAACACAAAATACAAGCCCTCCTTCATGATAGTCTTAAGAATAGATGGCAGACAAAAGACGAAAACTAATTTTAAAAAGTTATGTTATGAGCACCAAGTGCTGAGCCTGGCATAAGTTGAGCACTGAATTTTTGTAAGTGCTTGAGTTGTACAGTTTGGTGATGATTATATTTGGTGGAATGTGAGAACTGTCCACAGATGTCTCAAGGGTTGTCATGTGGGATTGAGATTAAAGTCACCTTTATTGCTTGTACTAACCTCCTACTAATAAGAGCTATTATTTATGGAGCACTTTTCAAACATCAGCTACTGTGCAAAATGTATGACTTTTATTCTGTATACCAACTTTATTATTTAAGAACTATTATTTCTATAAAACAAAAGGCAGTGGGGGGTTGGGAGAGTCAAATAACCTATTTAGGACATTCAGAGAGTAAGTAGCAATAATGAGAATCAAATCTATGACTCTACTGAATAAACCCAAAGCAGTGAAATTACTGAGTCTTGTACCATTCTCATTTCTACCCTGGACCTCAGTTTCTCATCTGTAAAATAAGTGGTTTGAGTCATAGGGTCTATATAAGCATTAGTCCCCTGGATCTGACTCTAAAATAGAATACAGAATAAAATTTTTAACAAAGAAAAAAAATTTTGTGAGCCAGTTTTAAACATAGCCATCATCGATAATTCAATTATATAGACTTGAATGTAGGTGTATTTCTTTCTTTCTGCTGCATAGTATTCCATCATGTAAATGTACCATAGTCTTTTGATCCATTCATTTACTGATGGGCACTTAGGTGCTACCCTTTGCGACAGCAAGGATGGAACTGGAGAGCATTATCCTAAATGAAATAGGCCAGGTGGTGAAAGACAAATAGCAGATGATCTCACCTATAAGTGGAACCTAGTCAACAGAAGAAATAAGCAAGCAAAATATAACCAGAGACATTGAAATTAAGAACAAACTGACAATAACCAGAGGGGAGGTTGGAGGGGATAATGGGGGAAAAGCAGGGAAGGGTTTTCAGGAACAACTATAAAGGACATGGACAAAACCAAGAGGGGGTAGGATCAGGGGTGGGAGGGGGGATAGCTGGGGTGGGGAGGAATGGTGGAGGGAAAATGGAGACAACTGTACTTGAACAACAATAAAAAAATTTTAAAAAAGAAAGTAAATATATTTCATTAAAATGAAATGCAGTAAATATTCAAAACTTATCTCCTAATCATTTGAATTTATTTGATGGTTATCTGTGCTTCTGAGGCTATTCATATCTATGTGGTGAAGATGTTATAAAAGGCTGGGTTAGGACCATCTTCTCCCAGCTTCCTACTCAGTGGGGTCAGGTTAGTAGCTACATATCTTCCAGGCAGGAGTATTTACACCATGGAAACCAGCAAATGATACAGATCAAGGCTTGGTTTATTGTTTTGTTCATTGTATGGACTTATTAAAGTGATAAAAAGTGTTGGTAATACAACCCTGTCTGGTGTGACTCAGTGGATTGAGTAACTGGCCTGTAAATCAAAGGGTCACTGTTCAAGGAATCAAAGGTTCAATTCCCAGTCAGGGCACATGCCTGTGTTGTGGGCCAGGTCCCCAGTTGGAAGTGCATGAAGGAAACTACACATTGATGTTTCTCTCCCTCTCTTTCTCCCTCCCTTTGCCTGTCTCTAAAAATAAATACTTTTAAACAAAGTACTGGTAATACAGATTAAAGTAATGTGTGCCATGTTTATAGATATTGCCTATAAGGAGCCAAAAAAAGGGGGGGGGGGAGGAAATAGGCTCCATTATTTGAAAACTACTGTCCAATTCAGAAAAGTCATCAACATAATTGATGAAAACATGTATTTTTGTTGTTTCACTTTTGTCTAATTTATTAGGTTGGCTGTAATGAAAAGAGGTCAGTAAAATAATTGAAAACATTCAGTAAGAATAGATCAGGTATATGGAATTTATAATAAATGATATTATATTTGTATTGTTTATGCCATACATTCTTTATAGCAATAAAGTTAAGTGTTCAAATATACATGTAAACACAAGTGCATGTGTGCACACATACAGACATAAAAAACCCTGATGAGCTGGTTGTTCAGTGTGTACTAGCTCATCACGACTTGTGAGGTCTTTCTGTTCTTTGATGTTTTAGGTGTCTAACTGGGACCAGGAGGCGGAGACCACAGGGAGCCAGGTACCAGGAAGAACTCGTCTGGTAGTTAAAAGCATTTGGAGTTGGAATGGGCTGCCTAGAGAAGTAGTGAGGGCCCTGTCATTCTGCTGATGTCAAAGGCACTTTACAGAGGAGAGGAAGATGCAGGTGGTAGTGAATATCCTTCCTTTCCAGTCAGAAATTTTCATAATCCTAAGGAGCAGGATATCGGTGTGAGAGATGGGTATAGTGTACTATTGAGCCAGTAGCTGATGGTTTATGAGGATTACAAGTTCAGAATTTGTCAGGAGTCATATCAATTTATCGGTATCCCATAATACATAGGTGGCAAACACAAGGCCTGAGGGCCGAATCCGGCCCTCTACCTTGTTTTATCCATCCGGGCACTTTGTTTCTACCCAGAGGCAGTGCCAAGCTCTTGCTTCACTGTTAAAGGAGTAGTTACATTTATACAGTCTTAAAATTACATTCGACCCTTTGAAGGCAACTGTGAGGGTGATGTGGCCCCCAATGAAAGTGAGTTTGACACCCTTGCCTTAATAAATTGAAACCTCCTGGGCGGCCACTGTCAGAATGCATTGCTCTTTGAGCCGGTTTTCCCCACTTCTGTGTGTTCTTCCTCAATGGCTGTGTGCACTTAGGTGTTTATGTATCAGCATCTCACGTGAGAGTTCATGTCTCGGGGGCCGAGGACCATGTCTAGCCGTAAATAAAACAGTTGCTCCAGAATCATTTTCTCCCTCTCCGATCTGACGGAATTTTAAGGGAAATCAATACAAATTCAATCTGTCTTTCTCTTTTCAGTTTCTTAAGCTCTAGAAGTGTGCAGATCTTATAGGAAAACCTTCTTTCAGTGAATTCTCCAAGAGCCACAGCCCATTCATAAAAACAGGATGGGTTTCTTCTCATCAATAGACAACATCCTGCATGTTATGTGTGCATTACAAGGTTTAAGGATAAAGGTTTCCTCAGAACCTCAGGAATGAATTCAACTGAAGCAAACCAGTGGATACGTTTTTTAAATTAACCTGGCATTGCTCCTTGTTTAACATCAGTGAAAAGCTAAGTAGAGAGATTTTGACTGTAAAGAAGCTAATTTTGATTGCGCACCCACTTTTAGTGCAGAATTGTGCTAAGCACATTACAGGCACTACTGTTTTCATCAACACCATTCTGTAAGGGAGGAAACTGAGGCTCAGAGATCCATGAGCTGGCCTGCCCAGCACCTTTCAGGTATCAAAACCAGAATTTGAACTCCATTTCAAATACCATTGTTTTTCAAATATATCCTCTTTGTCAAAATTTTTATTTGAAAATAGATGTTTCAACATTTATCTATAGGTAAACGTCATTCAACTTATATTTCTTAATTATCTATGGGAGTAGTTACTGTGGCAAATGAAGAGGAAAGGGGGTATTTGAAAAATAATGGAGATACTACTTTGGGTTTTTTTGGATAGATTGAAAGATATAAAAATGGGACACTAAAGATGAAGAAAAACCTAGACCCATTCTGGGCATGAGCCCTTCAATGCATGCGACCCAGGTGCATACCGTATGTTCATCAGTCATAAAAGACATTATTTCCCCTTATACAGGGTTTCTTTAACCATGATGGCCCATGGTCTCCTCGCCCAGATTGAGTTCAGCTTCTGTCATTCATGGTCCATGTTCTCTGAGTTATACTTATCCTGTTTCTTGTCACTTGTCATTTCCCAAGGGAACCCTGGCAGCCGTTCTAGCCTTCAAAACCCTAATGCCAGCCCCAGTGGCCCCAGGAATGAGCGGAAGCCTCTACCTAGAAAGGATTTTCTTTATTTATTTCAACCCATTGTCTCTATAGAGTTTTTGTTACTACCCCTGAGGGTGTGACCTGTGTGCTCTGATCCCGTGAATCAGAGCCTCATGCTGCCCTCTCAGGGCCACGAAGGGGCAGGAGCCAACATGGGGCAGCTCTCCATAGCGCTCATAACTCTCTTATTTATAGCCACCCGCTGCATTTCCTCAGAGTAACCTTAGCTCTTAACATCTTGCAAAATGATATATGTGAAGTAATTATTAACTGAAGTATCCGGAAAAACAGAAACTTAAAAAAAAGTGTTGCCTGAGGGTGAGAAACAAGATCCCAGAACTGCTGAAATGACTTTGCATGAGTGTTCACACACACACACACACACACACACACACACACACACACACACATTCTTGGGAATTCAGTGATGGAGCAAACAGATTTTAATTTAATTAATAGTCTTAAAAATAGCTCCGTGGTGATGGAAGGAGACTCGACTTGGGGTGGTGAACACACAATGCAATATACAGATGATGTGTTATAGGGTTGTACACCTGAGACCTATATCATTTTATTAACCAGTGTCACCCCAATAAATTCAATAAAACAAACAAAAATGATTATGCCTTTATAACAAATAGGTTATAGAAAAAAAACTCCATGTACATCGTTCTTGTATAAACCATAAACCATCATAAATCTCCACAGTACTCCACACGCATAGGTTTCAGGGTGCTTTCCTAAGAGAGCTGAGAAACCAGTGACTATCTTTTAACAAGGAGGGTGACAATATTTGACTTATACCTTAGGAGCTTATCAGTGGTGGACACAGCATAATTTTGAGTAGTATTCAGAAAGTTTATAGCTACCAACATTTAACAAATAATGACTAAGTCAACTGGTGAGTTTTCCTCAAGACATTTTTAAAAGTGCTTTTGACAGACACAAAATAAAGAAAGAAATAGAAACTAAAACCTCTCCAAGTAGTTATGCTTTGTTCTCTCCCTTGTGCCTTTCAAAGAAGCCATTCAAAGCTGGTACATTCTAACATACAAATGTGGGCTTTGCAACCATCCCAACTACCAATTTATTTTCTTTTCTGAAACAACTCGAGTCTTACAATTCATTCTCCCTTTTAATTATTACAACAGTGACTTAGAATATTTCTTTTAACTCAAAGGCTGTGTTCTTATTACCCACTGAACTGCCGGTCACTTTCTCACCCGCATTTGGTATTCTACAAGCAGGTACAGGGTTACTACCATGCCACGTGTGCAAGAGACCCGCCGTTTTTAGGAAACCTACATTCTTTTTATGTAGAAAGGCACAAATGGGCCTATTAGAGAGACATGGCACCAGGGGTTAGCAGACATTCTTTATAAAGCGTGAGATAGAGAATACTTGCGACTCTGTGGGTCATCGGATCTTTGCTGCATCTGCTCCCCTTTGCCATTGTTTGTAGCATGACCGTGCCACGGACAACACGTCAATGAACAAGCATGCATGCCCAATAATATGAGACATATGGATGTGGAAATAGGAATTTTAATGTTTTTCCAGCCATTGAAAAACTTAAAAATCTATTCTTTGTTTCTTGGTGTACAGAAACAAGCAAGGGGGCTGTAGTTGGTCTGCAGGCTGGGTTTGCTGAGCCCTGTTCTTCAACAAGGCGGTTAAAAGTACAAACTCTTAAACAGACTGCCTGGGTTTGTTTCCAAACGACTCCTTTGGCCAGCGGTGCATTGCCATGTCCCGGTCAAAGAAAACTGACTTTGATCCTGCTTTGTTCTCTTTCTTATCTTTCTATCCCTCTCTTCTTAGGCAAATGTCTTAAAAGAGTCAGCGATACTCCCTGTGTGTGTCAAATTGCATTTTACAAAAATGGCTTCAACAAGGCTTTCAGTCTCTGATGCTGTTCCAGAACTAGGCACCCCCTGAACCCCCATTAGCAGGTGGTAGTGATGTTCCCCCCCTTGAAGCTGGGCAGGCCTTTGTGGATACCTCAACTAACAGAGCGTTGCAGAAGTCATGTCTGAGACTTTCGAGCTGGGTCCTAAAAGGCAACGCAGCTTCTTCCTGCCTTCTCCTGCAGGATGTGTGCCTGTGGACCCTGGCGCTGCCCTGTAAGAAATATGGATGATGATTATTCCTGTTAAAGGCTTTCATTAGGCCTCTTTAAAGCAGATCCAGCCATAGGCAAAAAGAGAAAGGTGTCCATGTGCCTTCTGTGACTGGAGTTTAAGGTTAGGGGAGTTGGGGGCTTGGGCCAGTGATGCTGTCAGAGCCATTTCAAGGGGGGCTTTAATAAAAGATTAAGGATCTTGGACTAGCTCATGAGGGCAATATGGGGCCATTGGGGAGTTTTATAGGTAGGAGTAGAATGGACAGATTTCTGTATCAAAACAGTTACTATTTGTAGTATCATCTACCAATGTCTTGTTAATGGAACAGATCCCTCTTTGATATAGCTAAGCCCCCCCAGCCTGCTTTTTCTTTCACGATGTTTCTTTTCTTTCCTTCACTCCTGTCAATATGCAGTGCAGTTCCCACGTGGCTGGTTCATCTCCCTTTTCTTCAGCAGACTTGGGAACCGTTCCTTGAAAGCAAGATGGCACAGATAAGCTCACAGCTGGCCTGACGCTGGGGAAGAGGGCTCCTCTGTGCTCCACCTGCATGACACCTGCCTCTGTAGGCCACAGACTGGGTGCCCTGAAAACACCCTGGGAACCCTGTCCCAAAGCATCCTCCCAGCTCTATCTCTACCCCATCACTGTGCTTTGGGTTTTTAATCTGGGAGATTAAATCTTTTCATGCCTGAGTGGAAAGATCATATCCTTGTAATTTTTCACCTGTATAATTTCTCAGCTGCCTTAGTTTAACCTGGTGTATTTATGGCCCAACTGTAATTTAGGAGAATGCTTAGAAAATGCCAATTTCAAAAGACAGCTCTTTCAAATTGCCACTCAGAACAGCTTTCTGTATGAGTGTAGTGAACTGTGGTAAAACCGATCATTTCAGTCAATTAGATTTTTAGGCCAGTCACTTTTTACTGTTCTGAAAGAGAAAGAAAGCAGGTGAAAGCTAGAATCAATCAATTACAATCTAAAAGTAGAAAGGAGGAAGAAACACAGTATGTGTGTATATGTATATATTTGTAGAGGTGACTTTTATAGAGGTCACTTGAGTTTTAGTATACATTTTTGATTTTGCATAAAGCAGAAATCACCATTAAAAAATGCCCAACAGATCCTGTGGATAGAAATGGGGGTCAAAGAACGAAAAATTTGAGGATGGAGGGTAGAAATGCCTCAGCTACAAAAAAGAGGGCTTGTGAAATGCGCACCGAAGCAGATCTGTTCGGGCAGGGGTTTCTCGTAAAGACTTTATTGACCTGTACTCAGAAAGTGCTAAGAATTAGTTAAAAATAATTGAAATACGGCTGGAGACCACTCATTCTGAATATACATAGTAGATCTTTGGTGACTGTTCATTTTTCTGTATCCAGCCTAAGACTGGATTACAATGTTTGGAGATTCTAAACTGTCCAAGACATTGTGCTCTCTCCTCAGACAACTCAAAATCAATACATTACTAATAGTAAAGTGAGATTAGAGAACATCAATAATACTCTGGTCTTTTCATATTACATAGTTGGCAGTTGCCAATTAAAAAATCTTTAAAAGTATTTTCTCGCATTAAAACAAGGTTACAGTGACAGTAAAAAGAGGACGTAGCCAGAAGTGGATTTGGGCCATCCGGGAGCACTAGTTGTTATGATGTTTTTTAACTAACCAAGAATGCTCTGCCTTCAGACCCATCCTGGGGTCTTGAGACACTGTTTGAAAGATACCTTTCCCTCATAGCCATCCGTGGCTCCTTCAGACCATTACAATCACTCTCCCATCTGGCCTTCTACAGAAGTTGTCCACACCATTCACATAAAGCCCTCTTTTAAATGCCAGTACTTCTTGCACAATCTAGCAGAAGGAGCACCAGATTTCAATGAGCAGGTCTGTATTCAGCTCCGTGTAGTATTACTTCCAACAAGTATGTTTGGGTAAATGTATCAGCAAGAAAAACAGAGTTCACACTGGAGAGATAAACAGAGGTGATTTAATACAAAGGGATGGGAGGGTTGCTAAGACAAACAGGAGGTAGTGAGACAACCAAAGAGAAGCAAGAGCAGGAAGCCACTAGCAACAGAGGGCTTGAAGGGACCTGGCAAAAAGTGGTTCTTCAGAGCACAGGAGATGAAGCTACCAGGCAGGGGCTTGACTATGGCGGGTCTACCACGTGGGAGATTGGGCTAAAGAGGGAAGGATTGTCTGGAAGGGATTTGGAACCACTTCAGAGGAGATGCAGCCACTGTCAGAGACACTGTCTGAAGTAGAACAAGGGGGGAGAAATTCCCTGGTTTCTCCCTTCTTCCAAGTTTCCATTTTCCACCAGTGCTACCAAAAGGCAAGTCCAAATGACAAAGACACCTCAAAAATGTGATCCCCAGTGCTCCTGAGCAGGGGAATCAGGGAATGGATTGGAGGGTAAGGTGCAAATCATTGGCATAGTGAATCATTCTTCTTTTGAACAATTGTAGCCTCCTTGTTCAACTTTTAAAGCAATGCCTTTCTAACCCACTTCTTGAGAGCATCATATGAGGGTATTTAAATTTGTTTATGAAGGCTAAAAATGGGCACTTTTTGTGGATACTTTGGAAAAATATTTTAGGCTTTTAAAACATTAAATGGTAGCAATTCCACTTCTAGGAAAATAGAAAGTCATAAGTATGCATACAGATGTAGGTACAAAAATGTCTATCTTAGTGTTTATAGTACTGAAAGTTTAGGTTGAAGCAACCTCAAATAGAGGTCATATATTTATGGCTTTAAAAAAGAATTTTTGACTTCAAGGATATTTTACTCATTCAGGGCAGTGTGCATCAAGAATCATGAAAAGTGGATAAAATGCTATGGGGACCCGGGGGTGAGAGGGGACCGCATCTGCCCTGTTTAGGCTTCTAGTCGTATGATACATGGTATGTGCATTATATGGAATACAGAAATGTTAGAAGGAATTTTTGGTATTTACATCCAAATAGAAAAATTCTTCCAGACGAAGACAAAAAAAATAATGTGTTCTCAGAATTTCAAAACTCATGCAGGAAAAGAAATACCAGGAGGTGATGCCTCAGTAGGGAAGCAAGAGATGACAGCAGAATTACAACCCCATTGACCCTTGAGTTCATTCCTGTTCTGGTTCTGATTCCAGTGGTGACCTCGTTCAGGCCTCTGCTCCAGTTTTCTGGTGTGAATAATGAAACCCAGGGACAGCCTATGCACACCACTGCTGAGCACTTTGCAAAGGACTGAACTTGCTCCCCCAGGATCCAAGGCTCAGTGTGTTAACTCACTCCCCAGCCTGGCTGGTCTCTTCTCTGTGCTCATCCCCCTGACAAGGTCAGCATAGTCAGCCTCCATCATATTGGAATCATGTTTCAAACTTGCCCCCAAATTAAGGTGAGCTGCTTAGATTTATATTTAAGAACCACCCTCATCACACACACACTTTTTGTGTACCCCGAAGTACCCTACAAGCTTTATGTTTCATAGTCCAAAATGCATTGTCCTTGAAAAAGTTCAAAACAGATTTTGAATTCTAGCTTGATGGCTTTGTGGCTGTTTGATCTTTTGCAATTGACTGAATCTCTCCTTGATTAAGGAACATGAATAACACAAGTGAGGAGCTTGGGACATGTTTGAGGCCATAGTAAGTGTTTAATAAATTTCAGTGTTTTTTTAACTTACTCCTTCTATGTCCTTGTACCTCAGGCAAAAGTACTGGGGGCCTTTCCTACAAAATCTCTCCTTTGCTCACCTCTGCATGTCTTTGCTCATACTTTTTTCTTTGGCCTGGAGTGTCCATTCCTGCCCTTGGTGTGCCATTCAGTTGTGGCTTCTTCCACAAAGATTTACCTGGTTAACCAAAATAGAAAAGATATAACAGGAAAATCAAATAGTCCTGCTTCTGAACCTGATGAAGGCACCAAATCCTTTCAACTTTGGACTGTATCTTTTTAATTTGTATTGGTCTTACTTTCCATCTTCAGTGTCCTACCTAGCTCTCTTTGCCGAGACCAAATGATACAGAAAGAGAACAGACTTTGCAATTAGATAGACATACCTGAGTTTGGATTGCAACACGGGGTAAATGTTTCAGATATTTTTGTTGAAGAGGATGTTTTCTTTTCTTCAGGTTCAGATCATTAGCAGAAAGGAAAAAAGTATCCCAGACAAAGGAAGAATTATCCTAATGCCAACCTCAAGCTGGCATGGTCTAGTCAATTCCCTTTTCTTGCTTTGCAAGCATTGAGCTTTCTGCTTCTGGTTTGGACCTGAAGTGGATATTCCCAAATACCAACAGGAAGGTCATACTTGTGGTCTCCCACCCTCACCGAAACCTCGCTGAAACCTCACTGAAACCTGAAGCACTGGAATTTCACGTGGGTGTCATTTTCTCAAGAGATTCCCAGCTGCAATTCCCAGACCAGAGGTGGGCCCCTGTCTGCTATTAGAAAAGTAACAGAGAGGAAGGATGGTTGTGGATCTAACATTCCAATATTATCTTGCCAAGTGTGGGTTTAATAATGAAGAAGAGTTCCTGTGGGGAGTGGTGGGATTTTTAAATATAGGTTAGAATCTCAATAACTTGAGTTGTGTTACTGGATTTCCACATACAGGCATGGGAAAGGATAAGACTCATTCATCCATCGGTTTATTCATTTATTCATTCACAAATATTGAGTACTTGTGATATGCCAGTCGTTGTCTTTAAAAGGGGGGGTCT
Organism: Macrotus californicus; assembly: GCA_007922815.1. NCBI lineage: Eukaryota > Metazoa > Chordata > Mammalia > Chiroptera > Phyllostomidae > Macrotus > Macrotus californicus. The sequence continues at coordinate 3,257 of VMDR010013918.1, read as the reverse complement.
TTTTAACACTAATTCTGAGAATCCACTTCTATGAACTGTAGGGAGTCAACTTAGAAATTCAAGTGGATCAATCCTATCATTAAATGAATTCATTAGTCCTACACATGGTTATGAAGACCTTATACATGTCCAGAAACTGTGGTCGTCACTGGTGATACCAAGAGGATCCCTTGTCCATTGCTAACCATTCTCTAAATACTTTTTCATGTGTGATCTTAGTTAATATTCAGAACAATCCCATGGATAGAATCATGTTATAGTTAATAAAAGTAAAGTTTGTAGAGGTTCTGCAACTTTCACAGGAAACGTAATTAATCACAGACATAATTCAACTCATTATTTGAACATTTATCTACTGATGGACGTTTGGATACTTCCCAATTTGCAGCTGTTACAAAAAACTGATGTTATGATCATCCTTGTTCTTGTCTTTTGTGTGCCCATGCAACATTTCTATTTCATACATGAGGTCTGTCCAGAAGGTATCCAGCCATGTAATACGAATAATAGAGACATTTATTGAAGAAGATACAAGATACAGGAAACATGGTACATAGGACAATGACACCTTGGTCCCCTTCAAAATAGGCACCTGGGGACCTCACACAGTTCTCCCAACCACCATCAGCTGCCCTGTCCTAATTTCCTGAATCTCATTGACAGTCCGAAATCTCTTCCCTTTCAAAGGTGATTTTAGTTTGGGAAAAGCCAGAAGTCACAGGGTGCCAAATTTGGGCTGTAGGGGGACTGAGTCACCTGGGTGATTTGATGTTTCTCCAAAAAAGTCTGCATGAGATGTGATGCATGAGTGAGTGCATTGTCATGACAAAGCTGCCAGTCACCAGTTGCCCATACTGTGGCCTTCTGAATCATCCAAATAGTTTTTATGGAGGAATGTTCAAGCTTAACACAACATTTGATGCAGATTCATGGCTCCACTCACTCAGTCATTTTGAATGTGATGGCCGCACAGAACACATGCTCACTCAGTGACGTCTACTGCCCCCACTGACTAGTGCAGTGAAGTCATCATTGTTCATGCATGTGCATTCCAGTCCACTCTCCTTGGTTGCCAGGTTACATCCATGTCACACAACCTGTTCTTATATTAACAATGGCTGGACTCATAAAACATGTATATGTTAAGCTGGAGTATGTATCACCAACCAGTTGATAGAGTTTTTCCCTACAACGTTTTTTATAATTTGAATTAACTGATGTGACAAATTCTATTTCCCAAAGATGATCACAACAATATCTCCAATTCTACATAGTTTTCTTTTTCTTTTGTTCCTCAAATGCTTTTAAAAATATTTTAATCTTGATGCTTCCTCCAGCAAGTGATAGAGTCTTGGTCCTCTTCCTTGGACCTGAGTAGACCTTAGTGACTTCCCAGGTAAGGGCTGTTCAATAGAATATTCTGCAATTATAAAAATGTTCTAGCTGTGTTGTCTAATGTAGTAACCACAAGCCATCCTGGGCACTCAAAATGTTGCTAAAATGATTATAGAGTTGACTTTTAGTTTTATTTAATTTTAATGAACTTAAACTTAACTAGGCACATGCATCTAGTGGCTACTGCATTGGACAATGCAGGCTGAGACCAGTAGAATATGGTAGAATTAATGCTCTGTGATTCCTGAAGGTAGATCATTAAAATGCCATACACTTTGCCTGGTTCTTTGGAACACAGCTGCTATGTTAGGAATTCCAACTAATTGGGAATCCCATACAGACTGTGGAAGGTCTCGTAGAAAAAAACCCTGGAATTGTGGGTCATAGACATACTGACTCCCTAGGACAATCCAACCCAACTCACCAGCCAGGTGAATGAGCCAAACAGAATCTACAATGCCCAGACGAGCTGCTCTGGCTGATGCTGAAAGTACAAACCAGCCACCTCTGTTGATCCTGCCTGAGCTGCAGCTGCATAAGCAAAACAAATGTTTTTGATTCTTCTAAATCCTGACAGTACCATCAGCTTATTAAGCTCTATGTCCAGTTGGACTGTGACTTTGTTTGTATGTGCTTTAGCTCTTTGCATTAGATTCTTCATGTTTCTCATCTTTAAAGTCTATTTTCTCCTTTGACAACGTTCTGCATTCTGGAGTGGCGATATCAGAACTTCGCCCCCCAGGAAAATTAAATATTTAGCTTTTTCTTACAGTGTACGGCTTTTGCTGATACACCAAATCCTCCAGATCAGGTACTCCAGATCAGTTTGCTTATCATTTGTGAGTTCAGGAATAAACTAGGGTTGATGGTTTATCCAGCACCAACCTCCTGCTTTTTACTTTTTAAATCAGGAGAGCACTTTTATTTACTTAGTCTTTTATACTTCCAAAGCAACAACAGCTCCACCCCACGTCCCCCAAAAACAAAAACGTAAGAGAAACAAGGAAAATTTATTTTCAAAGACATGAAATATAATTTCCTGTGCAGAAAAATAATAAGAACATATAGACTGAAAGAGCTCACCATATCCTAGGTGAGACATTAAGAAAATTGAGAATGTGTGAATTGCAAAGATAATGAAAATAATTTTGAAGTCTAATGCAATGAGTAGTGGGACAGGAGGAAATATTATATTCACAGGAACAAATAAATCAGCCTGTCCTTGGATGTTTCCAGAAAACCATGGAATCACAAAGGATAAATATTATAATTCAAGAACTCTCCATCAAACCTGTGTAGTATTGTATATATGTTAAAGCAACTGAAAGACATTCTCAGATATCCTAAGATTCTGAAAGTATATCTCAGAAAAAACTTTCCTAAAATAAATTTGAAGTTACATCACTAAATATGTAGGATTTACCTCAGTGTCCCACAGATCCACATTTAAGAAACTGCTCTGTATGTTCTAGTTGAGAGACCTTAAAACTCTCTATTTTCTCATGAATTCCCAGGATGATGCTACCCTCATGCTTTAATTATTCATCAATAGTCTGCTGAGCTAGTCTTTGAAGGTAAAGAACAATACCTTCTTGTATTCTACAACATGTTCACAATGCCAAGGACATCATAAGTGGTCAATAAATGGAAGATGAATGACAGATGCAATGAATTATTACCAATATGCCCACCTGCTTGAAATACATGTGTTGGAACTCAGAAAGCTGTTACTAAGAAAAATAATTGAGTTTTGTTTCTTTGAAAAATACATTGAAATAGGTATAATACTATATAAGTCCAAGAGGAAGACATTAATAAATATAAAAAGAAGACATTAGAATATTGGGGAAAGGGGGAATTAT